>JAHSUG010000025.1:0-185616 GCA_019926025.1 Rhodotorula kratochvilovae | reverse complement strand
ACCCTAACCCTAACCCTAACCCTAACCCTAACCCTAACCCTAACCCCGGCCTCGATCGCGCTGCCACCCTTTCTCCGACTCGCTGCACTCGCAAAACACGCTTTCACCTCACCCTTGTGCCACCTGCCTGCGCTCTGCTACTCTCCCCCGACGCCTCGTGCCTCCCTACGTCCTGCTCAAACCCTCGACCTTGCAGCTTCAACCTGTTCCTGCCCTCCAACTCGCTAGCTCCCGGCTTCTCTTCGACCAACTGCCGTTCTGCCTCCAGATAGCGAGCCGCGCATCGGAAACGCAGACCAGCTGCACCTCTATCACGTCACTGCTACACCCTCAACCCCCTCAGCGGATCCCCCTCCCCCTGCCCTTCACGCTCATCCCGCTCCGCAAACCCCGAGTCCCCCTCCCCCTCCTCGTCCTCCTCCTCTGACGCCTGCCCGAGCTCAAACACCTCGGCCTCTTCGCCCACACTCAGCGCTGACGGTGCGGAAGGCGGGAAGCGGAACCCCGCTCCGAGTCCCGGCTCGCGCATCCTGCTGAGGGGTGAAGGGCACAGGGAGAGCGAGCGGGATGAGGTGCGGTGGTGCGAGTGCGGTGAAGCCGCCGGAAGCGCGCGGTAGCCTCCTGTCGCGGCTGCACCCGCGTTGTCCTCATCGGACGAGGAGAGCCGGAACGAGAGCTGCGAGCTCGATGCGCGGTGCGTGAAGTGGCGGTCGACGAGGCCTGCGTGCACTCATCCTGTCAGAGTGCGACGGGAGAGGCGAGGGGAGACGAGGACGCACCCTGCACAAAGCGCCCGAGCCCGATCGAGGCGCTCGCCCTTGGCGGGCGCGAGAGCGACAAGCGCGCGGTCGCGCCGAGGGAGACGGACCGCTGGCGGGTCTGCACTCGGTCTGCGTCAGCGCGTGCAGCGAGAGGAAGGCGGAGGAGGAGGCGCACCAGTGAAGAGGAGGGGAGCAGTGCCGCGCGCGCGAGGTCCTCGAGCGTGGCGAAACCTTGCGGGCTGGCACCATGCAGCGCAGACTGCGAGAGCGAAGCTGTGAGTTTGGTGGTCGCTAGACACGGAGAGGAAGTGGCGCACGTTCGAGACGAGCAGCACCGCGTGCGGGTTCTCGCGCTTGAGCTGCGTGCGGAGCGCAACGGGTGAGCGGGTGCTGCCGGGCGAAAACGAGGAAGGGGACGCACAAAGGCGATGCACTCCGCTATCGACGTCCGCGGGAGGACCTGTACGAGCGTGTGCAGCGGGAGGGAGCGGACGAGGCTGTGCGCGAGTACAGCGCGGGTTTGGGAAGGTCAGTGGGAGAGGCGGGAAAGCGGGGAGGAAACGCACTCGTTGGGGCGGGTGAGGGCGGCGCAGATCTGCGTGAACGATGGGGTCAGCTCGGCCGGCCAGCGGGGCGGATCGGCAAGCGAGGAAAGCGAGCGCAAGCGCACCTCCTCGGCCCGCAGAAACCCAACGAACGGCTCCTCCCCACCCGCCGGCGCAGGTCTCGTCGCGCTCAGCGCCCGTCGTACAGGGAGGAAGTGCTGATGCCGCACGAGGAGCTGCCATTCGAAGCGACAGGTCAGCTTGGGCGGGAAAAGAGCGAGGAGAGCGAGGAACGCACCTGCGTGAGGCCCACATCGCACAGCCTCACGCCCTCGCCCACGGCATACACCTCCCCCACAAGCCGCATCGCCGCGCGAATATCCCTCCCCTCGTCCAGCAGCGCGCCTACCAGCTCGACCTCCGCCTTGCCAAGCGCGCCCTCCCCCGTGCCCGCGCCCTCGTGCAGCTCAACGAGCGTCTTGAGCTCTTCGCGGCGGTAGAGGTGCGGGGTGTGCGCGCCGAGGAGGAAGTCCAGGAGCTTGGCGGTGGGGTAGCAGATCGGCGCTTCGAGGTACATCTGCGCGAGCGCGTGCAAGCCGGGGACGTCAGCTCGTCCGTGGCGCAGTACTCCCACACCTTCGTCCGTCGGCGCAGAGAGCACAAAGAGACGCACCAGCACCCGGACGAACCCCGTGCGGTGCGTGCCGATCAGGAGCCCGTGGCGCGCGCAGAGCGCCTGCGGGAGGACCTCACCGAAGATGACAATCGCGGCGGAGGAGATGACGACGGCAAGGAGGCCGCCACCGCCGGTGAGCGAGTCGAGGAAGACGGCTGCAGACGGGCGGGGGAGGGCGTGTGAGCGGTGTGCGAACAGGGCGCGCGCTGGGGAAGCCGCGCGGAGCAAGAGGGAGTAGAACGCACGCAACGTCTCGTTGACAATGACGTTGCTGAGCAAAAGGCAGACGAGAACAAAGTGCCTCCCGTGCGAGAGGAGCGAGAGAACCTTGTGCGCATCAGCGCGGTCGCGCGGCGGGCCCGAGGCGGCGAGAACTGCGTGGCGGGCGGACGGGCGGGCGGGCGGCGTCAGCGGGCGTTCCTGCAGCCTCTGGTGCACATGTAGAGACGGAACGTACCCTGCAGGTTCATCGAGTCGAGGCCTGCGTGCCGGGCGCAAGCGAAAGGTCAGCTCCTCGGTCCTCCGCTCCTTGCAATGAAGAAACCGCCGCGACGCACCCATCAGCCCGAGGCTCAAACCGCTGAAGACGCCGCCGAGGAGGACAAAGACGACGGAGAGGACGAGCTTGAGGACGAACTCTGCGGGCGGGAGAAGCGGAAGAAGAGGAGAGGAGCGTCAGCTCGCCGCCGTGCGTGCGACTCCCCCGTGACAACGCCCCTTTCTCGACTCGCCTGCGCGCCCCTCTACCTCCAGAGCACCCCGTCCACGCAGCACACGGGCGGGAGAGGCGGAATCGACGCACCCTGCCTGCCCATCTCCCGACCTCCCTCCCCCTCGCCCGCCGCGACGCCCTCGAGCTGCCTCCTGACGAGCCACCTCCCCGCGCGCCCCACGCCCTCCACCAGTGCCCTCCAGGCGCCACCCGTGCCCGCCTGCGCGCCCGCGAACGAGGGAGGGGTGCGAGCGCCCGAGGTGGAGCCGCCGTCGCTCGAGGAGGAAGCGCGCGCGCCGGCGAGGGTGAGCGCCGCGACGAGGAGCGCAGCAGCGAGGCGCAACAGCGCGAGGCGGGTCGGGAGCGCGAGCGGGCGCGGGAGCATCGGAGTGGGAGGAGGGAGCGAGAGAAGCGGAGAGGGAGGGAGCGTGCACGGGGCGGTGCACCGGGGGGAGAAAGGGAACTACTCGCACTGATTAGGAGAACGGACACAGAGAGAGAGGGAGTCTACACGGCGAGAACGCAACGGACGACGGAACCGACGGAACACGAGAAGGGGAGAGAAGGAGGAGTGTCTGTTGGGCGACGAGGGGAAGCTCTGCACAGCCAGCACGGGGCAGGTCAGCTTCGTCTCCACTCTGGAAAGCACGGTAGGACGCACCTCGTCGTCGAGGTGAGCGCGCCGGCTCACTTGGCCGCGCCGCCAGTGCTGGACGGCCCACCACCAAGGTGCGTCGCCGGGCTCGCGACGGTCGTGATCGCGCCCTTGGCCTCGGCGGCGGGGGCGGCGGACGAGCGCGAGACGGTGTACGAGTCGGGGAGGGAGGGCTGCGTGCGAAAGAGTCGAGGGGAAAGAGTCAGCAACGTGCGCGGAGTGGGGAGAGTCCGGTTGGGTCGAGGTGCGCCCGCTCCAACGCGCAGATCCACGCCGCTCGAAGCACGCCGTCCACCGCAGAGTCCTCGCCGTCCCTCCCAGCGCGCCAGCACCCCGCCCAACGACGAGCGTGGTGCTATCCCCCGCCTTCTGGGGGCGAAGGATGCCGCGGCGTCGCCTCCCTCCCCTCCTCGCGCTCCTTCCGCCCCAGTGTAAGCGCCATCCGCACTGCCCGCACTGCGTCTCCCTGTAGGTGCGAGGACAAGCCCGCAGCCCGCGCCGCGGCAGAGTTGGGGAAGTGCCGCCCCACCCCTCGTCCCAACCTCCGAACTCCTCAAGAACAGGAAAGAAACGCACGATCCTGACTCCGGGCTCAGCGACAGCCTCGATGCGGGCCATGTCGGGCAGCCAGACCTGACCCAGGAGGCCGCGCGCGTCGTGGAACTTTGCCGGGACGGCGGCGGCGAGGCGCGCGGGGCGGAGCGCCTTTGCGTGCGAGGCGGCGCGCGGGAGGGCCCGGAGCGAGAGGTCGAGGTGGCGGAGGGGCATCTTGGCGGGGATCAAGGAGAACTAAGGGAGGGGAAGGGGAGGAGGGAGAGCGACGAGGAGGCGGAGTCGAACGAGAGACGGCGATAGCGGCGGGGGGGGCTCTCTGCAGCGGGGGAGGGGCGCAGTCGAAGGAAGAGTGCTCGTAACGACGAAGGAAAGCAGTGCACGACAAAAGGGAACGACCGAAAGACGCAACGAGTCAACCTGGAGTTAGCCGGATGTGCGTGCCCTCGTCCGGTTCAAGGCGACCTCTCCTCGCGAATCTCCCCGACCCACGTCGACCGCGGGCAATCACGCCGCACGTCAGAGGGTACCGGGTACACTCTAGCATTACGGAACGGAAGCACGGGCGGAACTACATGCGGTCGAGCGGCTGGAGGGTGAGGAGGCGGAGCGCGTTCCCGAGGACGTCCTTCGCCGAGACGTAGAGCCACAGGCGCGCGAGGGCGACGTCGTGCGGCTGGCCCTTGACGATGAGCGACTCCCACGCGCTCGAGATGGCGTGGCACAGGCGGAACGCAAACGTGCAGATCGTCGCCGGCTCGAGGCTCTTGAACGCCGCGCGGACGACGTCCGGGTACGCCGCGAGGAGGAGGACAATCTCGCGCGCCTTGGGCTCGGTCAAGAGCGCGACGTTGATCTCCTGCGCGCGGACCGCCGGCGCGGGGAGCACCACCTCGGGCGCGTTCTTGCGCTCGACCGACGACAGGCGCACGTGCGCGTACTGCAGGTAGGGGCCTGCAGGCGAGTGCAACGCGTCAGCACTCTTGTCACGCGAGAAGAGAAGGAAGAGGAGGGTGGACGCACCCGTGTCGCCCTCGAACGAGGTCATCCGCTCCCACTTGAACTCGTAGTTGTTGATCCTGCGCGCGCACACACACGCATCAGCATCAACCCACCGAGGCCGAAAGAATAAAGCCGAGCGCACCTCTTGCCCGACATGTCCTGCACCTTGACCGCCGTGATGCCGAGCTTGTCGCTCGTGTACTCGGGGTCGTCGATCGCGGCGTACTTGACCTCGTTCTTGCGCATGACGTCGTGCATGACGCGCTTCGACTCGTCGAGGATCTGCTCGAGGAAGACGGCCGTGCCCTTGCGCGTCGACATGCCCTGCACCATGCCAAAGTTGACGTGCTGCAGCGTCGGCGCCCACGGGTAGCCCATCAGGTCGAGCACCTTGAAGAACTGCGCGTCGTTCGGACGAGCGTCAGCGAGTGTGCAGACAGAACGAGAGCGCTGGGGCGCACCTGGGCGAGGTGGAGGTCCTGCTGGCTCGCGACGACGTAGATCATCTTGTCAAACTTGTACTTGTCGTAGCGCTCGGCGGCACCGGCAATATCGCGCGTGATGTAGACGCTCGTGCCGTCCTTCTTGCGGACGATCGTCTTCTCAAGCTTGTACTTCTTGAGGTCGACGATGAGGGCGCCCTGGCTCTCCTCGACGATGCCCGCGCCCTGGAGCTGCTCGAGCGCGTGCTGCTGCGCCTGCTGCGACACCTGCGACTCGCCCGAGTAGACGTCGAACCAGATGTTGAGCCGCGCGTACGTCTCCTTGTACTTGACGATCGACAGGTCGCGGAACTTCTTCCACAGCCCGACCGCGTGCTCGTCGCCTGCGCGCGTACCGCACCGAGCGTCAGCGAGGTGCACCACTGCGACTGGGAGAGCGCGCACGCACCAGCCTCCATCTTGACAAAGAACTCTCGCGCGCGGTCGTGGATCGCCTCGTCCGTCTCGCCGTCCTTGTTGATCTTGACGTAGACGTCGTACAGGTGGGTGATGGCGTCCTTGGCGAGCTCTTCCTCCGAGCCGTAGCGCTCAAAGCCGACCGCGAGGATACCTGCACGCGCACGGGGTGAGCGAGTTGCAAAGCGAGAGAGCGCGGGGACGAAGACGCACCGAACTGCTTGCCCCAGTCGCCAAGGTAGTTCATGCGGAGGACGTCCCAGCCGTTGGCCTCGTACAGGTTGGCGAGGAACGCGCCGATGATGGTCGAGCGGAGGTGGCCGGCGTGGAACGGCTTGGCGATGTTGGGCGACGAGAACTCGACGATGACGCTCTTGCCCTTGCCGGTCTTGTTCGTGCCGTAGCCGTTCTTCTTGGCGAGGGAGAGGCCCTCGGGGAGCTTGTCGGCGCCGGCGTCGGACAGGGAGAGGTTGGCAAAGTGCGAGAGGGCCGAGTGGTCCTCGTCGGGCGTGAGGTACGTCTGCGTGTTGATCTGCGACAGGACGAGCGAGAAGAGCGCCTCGGTCGCAAGGTTAAAGTAGACGAATGCGCCCGCCGCGCCCATCTCGGCGAGGTACGGCGTCGGCTTGAACTGCGGGCAGGGGTGGGTGCATCAGTACACGCTCAGGCCACGATTCGCGTCCAGTTCGAGACAGTGGAGCACCGGACCGGCGGAGGACGACCAGCATCTCCCCATCCCGAGGGTGCACCGCCTCGAAGCTTGAAAGCGGTACGATTCGTCCCTGCCCACACTCCTCCGGCACCACCGCACAGAGCACGAATGGAAGGACGCGCACCTCCTTTACGAGCTGCTCTGCGAGGTCGTTCGGCTTGCCCTTGAGGCGGAAGCGCGGGAGGGCGACGACAAAGTCGCCAATGGCCTGCTTGCCCGTCTTGCCCGACTCGATGCCCTCGAACGCCTTGTCGACGGTGACCTCGGGGAAGACGCTGTGGATGAACTCTGCGGCGGCGAGCTTGAAGACGTCGAGGGCGGCGGTCGCCTCGAGGTGCTCCGCGGGGATGGACGGGGTCGCCGGGAGCGGGAACGGCGGGAGGGCACTCATGGCGGGCGGGGAGAGGTGCAGGGTGCGGGCCTGGAGCTGCACGGGGCGGGGGAAGGCGGCGAGGCGCGGGGAGACGAGCGGGGCGACGAGCGAGGGCGACGGCGACGGGCGAGCGCGGAGAAGGGCGCGGCGAGAGAGGGAGAGCGTCGTGGCGGGGCTGCGTAGGAGCTGCGCAGGTCCAAGGATCCGCTAGAGTGAGATCGGAGCGGAGAGCCGTCGCCTCGTCCCGCGCCTTCTCCCAAAAATCCGCAGAGTCGCGTTGACTTGTCCAGCTCTCGCCTACGTGCAGCCAGGACAGCGGTAACCCGTCTACGACTGCTTCATACGGCACGGAAACTCGCTTTCCAGTCTCTTGCTTGTGAGCACCGGGTTGACTTCGCAGGCGCTCTCCCTCCTTTCGCACGCCCTACACGACTGCGAGAGCACTTGGAACAGCCTTGTCTTTTGCAATCAGTCTCTTGCTCGCTGCGCTGAGGTCCGCCGCGCCTCCGCGGCGCCTAGCACCCCTTCGTCACTCCTGCAGCGACCTCACCACGGCATCGTCTCGCCCGAGTAGCGCAGGAACGCGCCGTTCTCCTTCGGCGTCACCTTGAGGAACACGTTCTTGAGCCTGCGCGCGTGCTGTCGCGTCAGCAGAGTGCGCAAGAGAGGATGGGAGGGGAGGGGACGCACGCCGCGTCGGCCGCCTCCTGGACGGTGATCTCGCCGTTGCCCTTGTTCATGTCCGTCTTGACGTAGCCGGGGTGGAACTGCGCAATGGTTCGACGATACGGGGAAGATAGGGCAAGATGGAAGCGGGGTGGTGAAGCGGGCGAGGGAGGCGAGCGAGCGCGTTCAGCCCCAGTCACACACACCGGAACACAGCGAGGAAAGGCAGCGCACCACGACAACGGTGAAGCCATCCTGTGGCATGGGGAGGGGCGGGTCAACGAGACTGACCCAGGGGGAAGCGCGAGTGCGGAGGGATGCGCACCGGGCCCAGCTCGGTCGCGAGCTTCTTGCTGTACATGTTGAGCGCGACCTTCGAGAGCGAGTCTGCATGCCGCAACGCGTACAGGTCAGCTTCCACTCGTTCGCTTGAGCGAGCGCCTCCAAGCACCCGGAGAGGAGAAGAAGCAGGGAGAGAGGAACGCACAAGCCGCCGTGCTCGTGTTGCCGCCCCAGACCTCGATCGAGCCGCACATGCTCGAGACGCTAAAGATCTGCTTCCCCTGACCCTTGCGCAGGAACGGCAGGAACGCCTTGGTGACGTTCAGGACGCCAAATACGTTGATCCGCAGGTTGGCGAGGACGTCCTCGGCCGTGCTGTGCGCGCGCACGCCGTGTCTCAGCCAGGTCAGCTTCGATGGCGGGACGAGAGAGGAGAGGAAGCGCACAGCTGCGAAGGCTGCACCTCGTGCGCAAGCGCGACGCCCGCGTTGTTGACGATGGCATCGAGCGCGCCCGCCTCGCCGAGGAACCCGCTCTTCTCGAGCTCGCCTGCCGCACGCTGGACCTGCTCCGCGTCCTCGACGTCGAGCTGGAGGACGTGCACGCGGCCCTTGTTGCTCTCCTCGGCGGCGAGCGCCTGCAGGTCCGACGCGGAGGAGGGGTTGCGCGCGCAGGCGACGACGCGGACGTCCGGCTTGGTGGCGAGGAGGGCGCGCGTGTAGCCGAGACCGAGGGAGCGGGTCGCGCCTGCGGTTCAGGAGGTGGGAGGTGGTCAGTCAGCACCAAGTCAGCACGGCGTCAGCGGGGGAAGGGAGCGGAGCGGGCGGCGCACCGGTGATGAGGTACGTGAAGGGGGCCATTCTGATGCGATTCGAGCGATCCGAGCGTGCAAGAGCGAGTGGGAGGAGAGCGAGAGAGTTCAGAAACGACGCGCGGCGCGCGGGTTCGGACTCGGAAAGACCGAAGTCGAGGTGGGGCGCGGCGATCGAGCGAGCGCAAGAGGGGGAAGCTGCGAAATCCACGTGAGAAGATTGCTACGTCTCCGCCGCCGTCGTGCGCATCAGGTCGTCCAGCGGTTGATCCAGCCAGCTCCAGTCGGTTGTCATCCCCGGGAAGAGCGATTCCCTGGGCGGTACAGGTGACGAGGGTCAGCGCCTGTTTCGCACGCGACGAGCGAGAGGGAGGGAAGCACCAGTACGACGTGTCGACGCTCTCGATGGCGGGGAGAGGTTGCGGTGGCCCCGTGGCGGACGCGCGCTGCGCCTGCGGCGGGACAGCAGAAGGGTCAGTCCCGCCCCGTTTCAGCGAAACAGCTAAGGGGCGCACCTGCTCCGCCGGCGGCGGGGGCATGCTCGCTACGCCAGCAGCCGCAGCCGCAGCCGCGGCAGACTCGGGCGTCGTGTTGGGCGAGCAGAGCGTGCGGATGCAGCTCTGGAAGAAGCGGCAGATGAACGCTGCGGTCGAGGTCGAGGTCGAGTCGGCGCCGCCCCGCCGGGGCTGAGCTCGCATGCGCGGTAGACTGCGAGGGAAGGCGCGACGTGAGTGGGTTAGCAGAGCGACGAGGGGCGAGGGGATGGGCGACGCACTCCGCTCCATCCAGCCGAGGATGGCGCGCTGGTTCGCTGGGTAGACCTTCTCGAAGATCTGCACGGCGGACGAGTGTTGACCCAGATATGGGTGCGGGAGGTAAGGGCTAATAAGCGCCGCCCGGGCAAGGGCGAAGAGAAGCAGCGGGAGCGGAGAACAGAAGGGGGACGCACCTTGACGCAGAACTCGCCCATGGCGAAGAGCGTGACGCCGAGCGTATCCTGCCAGTACGCGATGTACCCATGCCGCGCGACGATCTCGAACGCGTCGACGAACGCGCCACTCGCAACGACCCACCCGGCGGTGGTGATCCCGTCGATCCCGACAGCGGTGATCATTGCGCGCGCGAACGCGAGGGAGGCGGCGGAGAGCCAGAAGCTGTGCGTGCGAGGGGCGGTGAGGAGGATAGGCGGAGGAAGGCAGAGAAAGGGACGCACTTGACGCGGATCCACGCGCGCGTCCCGACGGCAAACGCATCCGGCGCTGCGGGCCCTCACCTTCGTCAGGTCCATCAGCGGCACAAAGCAAGAAGGGGCAAAGCGCACAAGACGGGTCGAGGTACCGCTCGTTCGTCGCGTCGAGCAAGCCCTGCACATGCTCCGCGAGCGAGCGCGCGTTGGCCGGCTTCGCGCGCGCAAGGTCCTTGCTCAGGCGCTGGATCTTCATCCAGCTGCGTGCGAAAACGGTCAGAGGGTGAAAAAGGAGGGTGGAAGGCTGGTGACGCACTCAAAGTCGGCGCCCTGCTCGAGATCGTCCGTCACGCCGAACCGGCGCGTCTCGTCGAGCCATGCGCGGACGTCGACGCTACACAGCCTCGCCGTCAGTAACTGCTCGCAAAGCATACGAAAAGGCTGGGGGAGCGCACCGAACGTGCGGGACCATGCACGCCTGCGGGGGATCGGGTCAGCACGAGGGCGAGGAAACGCCAGCGAGGGCAGAAGCATACCTGGTAGTCGTTCTCCTCGCCACCCTGGAGGAAGAAGGACTGGTCGAACGCCTGCGCGCGCGCGGTGCGTCAGCAGTCTCGAGTGCGAAAGAGGCAAGGAGGCCCGCACGCACGCAGAGGTCGATCCAGGTACGCTCGCGGTCCATGATCTGGCGCGCTTCGAGCTCGTCCGTCGGAAGAGGCGCAGCGCGCTGCTCGTGCAGGTGGAGCTGGTAGCCTGTGTGCGTGCGCTGGGGCGTGTGAGCACAAGCCGACAGGGCGAAGAGGAGGAGCGCAACGCACCCATGCGGATCGCCTCGCCGATGCGGAGCCACGCCGAGCGGTCCTCGGGCTCTTTCCAGTACACGAGGAGGAGGATCGCCTGCACGAGGCCGAGGGTGACCTTCCCGTCGATGATGCCGCGGCCGACGAGGTGCTTCGCGGTCGAGATGAGCGAGGGGTACAGGTCCGGGCGGAGGAACTTGGCCGAGACGGCGAGGACCGAGGCGAAGAGGACGGTCGAGCTCGCGCGGACGTGCGCGAGCGTGTGCAGGTACGGGTCGAGGAGGATGATGAACGCGTTCATCTTGGTGTGGTAGCTGCGGGCGCACGCTCCATCAGCCGCAAGACGACGGAACAAGAAAGCGCGAGACGCACTGCTCGAACAGCTGCCCCGCCTGCAGTTCCGTCAGGATGTGCTGGTCGATCGGGTCCGGCTCGCGGCCGGCCACCGGGACGAGCTCCTTCGACCGCGGGCGCGGGAACGTTTCCGTCCGGCTGAGATTCTGCAGCGCCTCCTCCTTGGCCTGCGCGAGGTCGACGAGCGAGAGGCTCGGGAGCGTGAGGCCGGCGCTGCCGCCGTCGGTCGTCGCGTCGGGCGAGCGGAACGACTGGTGCGAGTGCGAGCTCGACGCGTGCGGAGAGGGGCGCGGACGCGACGGGTCGGGGAGCTGCGCGGAGGCGGGGAAGAAGGCGCCGTCGATGGAGGGGAGGGGATAGGACTGGGAGGCGGAGGACGAGGCGAGGTGTGCAGGAAGGGTGGGGAGATGAAGCGGGCCGGCGACGGGGAGTGTAGCAGCGCTCAGGGCAGTGGAAGAGTAGAGCGCATTGGGGTCGGGGAGGGAGAGCGAGGGGAAGCCGGCGGGAGGGTTGGAGGGCGGTACAGCGCCGAGCTGAGGGGTTGCCGTCGCGGCGAGGAGGGACAGACTGTCGGCGAAGGGTTCGGCGGCTGCGCCCGCTAACGACGCAGGCGCGTGCTGTGATTCTCTGTCGCAGTGAGGGGAGTCAGGCCGCCTTCTCGCACGGTGAGAGGGAAAGGACGGACCGCGCGCTCGCGGGCTTCCTCCCTCGCTTCTGCGCCTCGACCCAGATGCATTCGAAGTTGAGGCGCGTGCAGCGGACGCACTTGCCGTTTGAAGGCTCCTGCGGTTGACAGCGGACCTGCGGGCGGATGCGTTGAGCGAGCCGCGGGTCGAGGAGGAGGAGAGGGACGCCGCACCTTGATCTGCCTGCAGCGCTGGCACGCAAGCTTGGTCACCGGCTGGCGCTTGCGGCGCTGCGACGGGCCTTGCGCGTCGTCGCCGCCTCCACCGTCGTCGTCGCCGTCGCCCATGGTCGCATCCGCTGAGGGACGGCGAGCGGAGCTGGATCCCGCGGCGGGCGGGGAGGGGGAACGGCGCCCGACGCCGTCAAAGATGGCAGACATCCGGGGTGGTGTTGAGCGTGTCTAGCAATCCTAACGAAGCACGGAGCGAGAGTGCAGCGAACGAGCCGGCGAAAGTGGGGGGGCCGCGTCGGTTGTCCTCCGTCCTCACCCTCGCAGCCACCCAGGTGAGCTCGCCGTGCCCTTGCAGATCTCTTACGAATTCTCCTGACGACTGCAGCTTTGACCGGCGTGCTCCCACTGTGTACTCGCGCTTCCCCATCCTCATCGCCCGCTCCTGTTGACGCGGGTCTCCCGCGCACGACAGCCCGAGGACGGTCCTCGCAGCTAGCCCTTCCCGTCAAGACACTGGCTAAGGACCCCGGGGACGTGAACACGCAACCGATGCTCTCTCCTTCGCTGACCGCAGCGCTCCTCGCCGCGACGCACTCCGTCCCGGCTGCTTCGCAGGGCGTTCCGCTTCCCGCGCAGCTCAGCTGTGTACACGAGAGCCGCCAGACCAAGCTGCTGTCTTAAGCTGCTCCACCTGTCCGCTTTGCCGCGTTCCTGCTCTCATGGGCGACCCTTCCGCCTGCTTCGTCGCTCCGCTCTGTGCACACTGCAAACCGCTTGTGCTTCCCTTCGCCGCAGCATCGAACCAGAGCAGTGATATCGCCGGAGTAGAGATAGTCACTACTTTGCGGGTTCCTTCACGTCGAGGGAGGGGAGGGGGCGAGCACGGGGGTACAGCTACACCGCCGGCGCCTTGCGCTGCCTGCGCGGGTCCGTCGCCCACCCGACAAAGCTCCCTCCCGCGAGCAACCCGCCGAGGACCCAGAGCCCCTGCCTCTCCTCGTCATTGAGCGGCCGGTCCTCGCCCTCGAACCTCTCCTCGCGCCCTCCATGCCCGCCCCGCTCGCCGCCGAGGCCCTCCCCGCCCGTGGCGATCGCGTCGTCGCCCGAGTGCTGCAGCGAGGGCCCGCCGCCGGGGAGGGTGGACGGGTGCGCCGCGGTCGAGACGGCCGGAGGGGGCACGAAGGGTGCGGGCTCGGCGTCGGGCGAGGAAGACGAGTCGCGGTAGGTGTCGGGCGCGGTGGGCTGCGGGCGTGCGCGGGGTTCGTTAGTGTGGGTTCATGCGATACGGTGGAGTGCGAGGGTGGGGCTGGGAGCGAGGGAAGCGCGAGAGAGGGCAGAGAGAGCGGGTTGGGCTCCCGGCCCTGCTCGAGACGGGAGGTGGGAGCAGCGCCGCAACATCCAGAGCGAGGGAGGCTCGACTGCGGCGTAGCCTGCCCGCTCCTCGAGCTCGTTGCGCCCCTCCCCTCCGCCCGTCGCCGACGGGGGCGGTGCACCCTTCGTCGCTCGTCGCGGTGTCACCCGCTGGACTCCGGCCAGCCACGTAGTAAGTGCGGCGATGGCAGCACTGCAATGCGCCCCGCGGGCACGCCCTGGCCTCCCTCGCCCGGCCGTCCTCCTCGCCATGACCTCACCACCCCTCCCCTCCTTGTCCCAGCTCTGCAGAGAGAAAGAGAGGAGAGCGCAACGCACAATCTTGGCCCTGACCTCTGTCGTGCGCTCAATGTGCGCCATGTCCGGCAGGTCGACCTGCCCCGCCGCCTTGCCCTTGAGGTCGCCCGCCTTGCTCGGCGGGTCGCTGAACGGCGCCGCGGCGGCGCGCACGGGGGCACTCGTGGAGATGGCGCGGTGCGCGAGGCGGGCGGGGAGTCGTGCGAGGCGGAGGGGGAGCATCTTGTGAGGGAGGAGGGGAGAGCGGGTGATGTGGGGGAGCGAAAGAGGGAGAACGGCAGGGGCGGGGTGGTCTTTCTGGTGCAAGGGCTTCTCGCGCTCTGCAACTGCAATCCTAACACTCTCACAGCCGGGCTCGCGAAGCAGCTCAACTCGCAGGGCGAGAGGAAGCGAGCCGAGTCCCCTCTGCGCTGCGTCCTCCTCGTCGACAGCTGCGGACGGCACACTCGCGTGCACCCCGCTCCTTCCGTTCCGCACGCGTTGACCCCTCATGCATTCAAGCAATGCCACGGCGCCGTTGTACCGCCCGCCGCTAAGCGCCCTCAGTCCCCCCTCCCGACCTTCCCCTCCCCCGCCGCTCCTCCGCCTCCACCCCCTCCCGCACCCGACGCCCCGCCCCCCGCCGCCGCCGAGGGCGCGTGCTGCGCGCCGACCATGCCGAGGATCCCGAGCCCGAGCCCGCGACCGAGGACGGTCATCCTGCGTCCCTCGTTCTGGAGCCGCTCGAGGGAGAACAGGCTCCCCCTGCGCGCGGCGCCGCCGCCGCGCCCCGCAGACGCCGCCGAAGAGAGCGCCGGTGCGGCGGGGAGGACGCTCGACGGGTCGCCGCCCTCGCCCTGGCCGTCGATCCACCTGACGTCCTTCTCGAGAAAGGCGTACCACGCCCTGACGACGGGGACGGTGCTCGCGTGCCAGAGCGCGTGCGCGTCGAGGAGCCTCAGCCCGCGCGGTCCGAGCGGCGCGAAGTCGAGCAGCTCGAGGGCGGTGAGCGCGGGCAGCAGGACGAGGGGGAGGAGCGGGGCGGTGTAGTGCGGGGCGCGGAAGCGCGCGCGGGCGGACGGGTACGAAGAGAGCTGCCTGCGGGAAAAGTTGGACGGGGAGGGGAGCGCCGCCTGCCTGGCGACCCACGCGGCCCAGAGCGCGATCGTCGCCAGCGCGACGAGGACGTTGAAGCGCATGTTGTAGCCGTAGTCGAAGCGCTCCCTCCGGGCGAGGTATGTGCAGTGGAGCGCAAAGACGCCCGCGAGCGCGAGGGTCCACACGCCGGCGGCGCGGCGCTGCGCCGGCGCGAGACGCGCGCCCTTCGAGGACGAGGCGTACCACCCCTGCAGGCGGACGACGGCGGCCCAGAGGCCGACGAGCATCGTACCCGCCGCGAGGAAGTAGTCTGCGCGCTCGGTCGCGCGCGTATCGCGCATGTGGAAGATGAAACTCGCGACCCAGGCGAGGATCCCGCTCCAGGCGTACGCGGCGTAGACGCGCGCGAGGCGCCGGCCCTCGGTCATGCGGCCGGCGCGGGCGAGGCCGTGGAGGGTTTCAAGACCGCGCCAGTGCGCCCAGAGGTTGGCGAGGGAGAAGAGGACCGAGAGGGGCTCCTGCACGCGCGGGAGGAAGAGGGCGACGAGGCGGAGGGGGAGGAAGGGGAAGAGCGGGAGGTGCGAGAGGTCGAGGCGGTGAAAGGGCCACTTGCCGTGGAACTGGACCTGGTGGCCGAGCGGGAGGCCCTCGAGCGCGCCACCGGGGTCCTGCAGCGCGCGGTCGTACGTCCCCTCGTGGTCGTGCTGCGGGGAGGTATGCCGCGACGACGAGGGCGCATTGGCGAGTGCGAGGTCGGTGAGCTGCATTTCGCACGCATAGCTGCACGTGTCTGGACAGGGCCACAGGAGCGACGGCGTGTAGTGCGCGAAGGGCGAGTCGGCGGGAGGTGGGGGCGCGGCGGGGTCACGGTTGCAGAGCTGGGCGCGGCACTCTTCTGTGCAGCGCTGGTACGCCGGTGACCGGTCGCCCACGCTGGCATGCACACCCGCTGGTGCGAATGCGAGGGCGGCAGCGGCAAGTGCGATGACGGCTCGTGAGCGGGTCCTCCTGCGGGCAGTGGAGCGCGTGTGAGCTAGTGCGCCTTTCTGTGACGGGTGGTAGCGTACATTGCGCGTCCAGCAAGCTGTCGACGGGGTCTTCCGAGCGAGAGGGCGAGAGCGGTGGAAGCGGAGAGTTGAGCGTGCAGCGACGCGAAAAGCAGATGGCGGAACTCGCTGCCACAACCTCTCTAGCCTCGGCTGGTTGGCTGGATCTACTCCGCAATTCTCTTTGAAGATACTGGCCGGATCAGGACTGGGCCGGAGGGAGAAGCTACGCTGCCGAGGGTTCCGTGCTTCGTCTCTCCGCTCTCGTCAGCTCTTCGTCCTCGCCTCTTTCCTGTCGAGAGACTCTTGCACCCGTAGACCGCGACCATGTGGCCCTTCTCGTCGTCCTCCACCGCCGCATCCACCCTCGCACCGCCACCTCCCACCGGCCCCGTCTCGCTCCACCCGACCCTCGGCCGGCCCCTCACCAACTCGGAGGCAGCAGACCCAAAACTCAACCCGCGCAACCCAGAGGGCCACAAGCCGTGCGTCCCCCGTTCTTGCCGCTCGAGGTGGACTCGCCGGTCGACTGGCCCCGCTGAGCGAGCAGTGGCGGTCCTCGCCCCGCCCGCTCGATGCGTAGGAGTTCCACCGCAGACATCGCTGACTCTACCAATCCCGCCCGCAGCTGCTGCGCCTGCCCCGAAACGAAAAAGGCGCGCGACGACTGCTTCCTCCAGTTCGGGTCCAACGCCGACGAGGGCGCCGACTCGGCATCGCAGTGCAAGGACATCGTCGAGCGCCACAGGCAGTGCATGCGCAGCCTGGGGTTCAACGTCTAGAGGCGCGCATGTCGGAGATGGGGGGAGATGGAGGACGGAGGGGCGATGTTGTAGGATCAGGCGACGAGGAAGGCGAGGCGAGCAACGCACCACTTTCACCTCTTCTCTACTCGCGCCTCCCGCGCGGGGCGGTCGGCGACCGGAGGTCGCGCACGCGGCGGGCGGACCCGCGCTGTTCCCCTGCTCCGCTTCTCGCCGCTACTCGCGTCTCGCTCTGTTCGGCTTCACTTTCCTCTTCCCCATAACCCTGCTGCATGGTTCCGACCGCTGCCGCACTCCACAACGGGGGGCGTTCCCGAACGCATTCTCCGCAGCAAACGCGCCCACTCCGCTTGGACAACTCGTCGCGCTTCGTTCGCGCGCAAGCGGTCTTTCCGCTGCGCCCTCTCAGTCAAGGAAGCCTCGCGCGGAGGTCACAAAGCATACATGGCTGGTTTTACACCAAGGTTCGAGAGGGAAAAGGTAACTGCAGCTTCGAAGGGGGGGGGGAGAACGAGCGACGGACCGAGCGAGCGCGCGGTCCTCAGCGCGGGATGCTGCGCGTCCTGCGACATACCGCGAGCGCTCGTGGCCGCGCGGCTCACCAGAAGGGCTTGATATCTGCGCGACACGGCGGAGAGCGCGAGTCAGCGCGGTGGTTCCACTCCAGCCGAGAGCGGGACAGTGCCGAGCGCGACGCCTGTCTCGCCTCGTGCGCGGGATAAGGGGGGAAGCGTCACGCACCCTTCGCTTCGGCGACGCACGCCTCGATGCCGGCGTATGAGCGGCGCGCATGGCTCGTGACGACGTCCGCACCTTCGGCGAAGAGCGAGTCGTTGAACACCTCGAGCGTGAGTGCGCCTTTGTAGCCCTGCCCGTGGCACCGGAAGGTCAGCACGGCGGGGAGAGAAGGACGGAGAGGGAGGACGCACCGTTGCGAGGATCGCGGCGACGCACTCCGCGACGGGGAGGTAGCCCCCTCTCTCCTCCTCGGCGGGGAAGAGCCGGTGCGAAGTCGACCACGCGCGGTAGGGCGGCTCGTGCTCCTCCGTCCAGGGCTCGTCGCGCGGCGTCGGTGCGGGGAGGGAACGCGGGTCGACGCGCGCCGCGTCCGCCACTTGCACGACGAAGATCTTCTCGCCCGGAATGAGCGCGACGAGCTCCCTCAGCCGCGCGCGTACGGCCTCGTGCGCCGCCTCGGCGGAATCGAGCTGCCGCCCGTGCCCGGCAGGGTGGTACGGGTCCGCGAACTCGACGGCGAGTAGGTTGAACGTGTCGAGGACGATGCCGAGGTTGTCCCTGTCCGCGCGGTGAAGCGCCTCCCACGCCCCGTCAAACGTGTTGAGGTGCGCGCCCCACGAGAGCGGCTCGTACCCGATGCGGAGCATCTCGCCGCCGTCGCCGCGCGCGTATTCGGCCGCGAGGTCCGCGAAGCGCGTGAGGTCCGCCGCGATGAGGTCGAGGTCGCCGACCGAGCGGGGGGAGTAGTCCCTGTTGGTGGTGATGTACGTCGTGGTGGTGCGGAGCGCGCGCATGACGGGAAAGTAGGCCTTGACGCGCTGCTTGGCGGCGGCGCGGTCCGCCTCGTGGACGAGGCCCTCGACGTCGATTAGCGGCTGGAAGCAGATGATCTGCATGCCGAGCGACGCGCAGAGGTCGCCGATGCGCTTCGCGGCGTGCATGTGCACCGGGCTCGGCTCCCACAGGTTCGACGGGTTCGCGCCCGGCTGCAGCGAGAGGTAGTGCAGGAAGTCGTCCTCGTACAGGTCGACCGCCTGGTGTCCGACGGCGGCGCAGGCGTACAGCTTGTCTGCCGGAGGAGACCCGGTGGTCAGGAAGGTCGGCTCGAGGGGATGAAGGGGGAAGAGGGCGCACCCTCGAGCGAGTGGTGCTCGTAGTGCCCGATATTGACGGTACACGTTCCGAACTTGTTTTGACCCTTGGGAGTCGGCGGACGGACTGGTGAGCGGAAAGGGAGTCAGCCCGCGAGGAGAGGAAGAACGGCGAGTGAAAGGGGAAACGCACATGGCGCCAAGCCGAGCTCCTTGCTTAGGCGGACCCACGACCCGACGGCGCGGTTCGCCCGCTCGGCGAGGAGCGTCCCGCGCGGACTGAACGCGTCGTCCTCGAACGTCTCCATGACCGTCACGCCGCGGAACCCGGTCGCAAAGACCGCCGCGCTGATTTCGGCGACGGGGAAGTAGCCCTCGCCGGGGTAGGGGCGGCCGTGCTTGCTCCAGGCGAAGAGGGGCGAGATGTCCGGCTCGGTGAACGGCGAAGAGGGCATGGGCGGGGAGAGGAGCGTCCCATCGCTGAGCTGGTAGACGAGGATGTCGGCCGGCGAGATCTTGCGCAGGCGCTGCGGGTCGTCGAGATGGATCAGCACGGAGATTGGGCGCTGGTCCGTCGCGGAGGAAAGGGAACGTACCTCGAGCGACTCCTTGAGCGCGGCGTCCCCTCCCTCCCTCAGCCCGTTCTCCGTCTCCGGGCTGCCCCACAGCAGACTCGCGATGTGGAACGTGTCGAGGCAAAGGCCGATGTTGGGCCGGTCGACGCCGTGGCAGACGTCGAGCGCCTGCTCCCACGTGCGGATGTAGGTCGACCACCCGAGGGGCTCGTAGGCGATCTGCGCGAGGCAGGGTTAGCCCCCGTACGGTATAGCGCGCGGAGGTCCGAGCAGGACGCACCTTAACTGGCGGCGAGACGGAGAGGCCAATGTCGGCGAGCTCGCGGAGGTCGGCGACGATGACCTCGATATCGCCCGTCGTCTGGTCCTCCTGCTCGAACGACGCCGGGATCTGGATATTCTCGATGCCGAGGATGCCAGCGATCTCGACCCAGAAGCGGAAGTCCTCGATGCGCTGGGCGCGGCGCTCGCGGTCGAGGAGGCCTTCGAAGTTCTCGAAGGCATCGAGGACGACACAGACGAGGTTGAGCTCGCGGGCGCGGCGGTTGGTCTGGCGGGCGGCCTCCCTGAGGGCGTCGCGAGGGTCTTTGAAGCCCGTGAGCGTGTTGGCGTAGCCCTGAAGGATGAGACGCGCGATTAGCGTGAAAAGACGGGCAAGGCAGGGAGACGGCGGCGCACCTCGAGACACTCCCACGCGACTTCGATCGTCCAGAGCCCAGCCTTGGCGCACTCGTCGAGGATGTCGAGGATGTAGTCTGCGAGCTAAAGCGTGAGTTTGCGTGAGCTGCATGAGCGCGAGAGGGACAGTTCGCACGTCCGCCGGCGGAGCGGCCCACCGAGCGAGTACAGATGCCGAAGGGTACGGCTTGCGGGAGAGGTGCCATGAGTGTGGGCGTGCTGAGCAGCGGAAAGTGCGAGCTGAAGCGTTAGAAGGCGAGAAGCTGCAGCTCGTCCGGTTCAGCTCGAGGCGTGCGGGTGGGGGAAGGCGGACGCGTTGGCTCCCGCCCCGGGGTGTTTCTCCCGTACGCTCGGAGGCTGTACCCACTGTCTGCACGGGCTGGCGGGCCCCCACTGGCTGCGTGTAAGCGCGAGCGAGCGGCAATTCGCCGTCTCCGTGTCGTCAGGGCCGGGCGAGCTGGAGCGACGAGCAGAGCGTGGACGAGCGCGAAAAGGCAGCGAGGCTTGGAAGCAGAGTCCAGCATGGCAGTGCGCATACAAGCGAGACAGACTGGGCGAGTCACGTGCAGCGGGCGAGGATTGGGCGGGGAAGACCTTGGCGGAGGAAGAGAGCGCGACGCTTTCACCGCGACCATCTCGACGTCGCGCGTGCTTGCAGCTGGTAGAGCGCTTTCGACTGCTTTACCCTCGTGCTCGACCCGCTGGGCACTGCACGAGCACGCTCGCCGAGCTCGACGACGCGCCGCAGCTCTTCCTCCGCAACTCGCGAAACAAGGCCTACCTCTGTCCCAGACGCGACGATGAGCACCATTCAGGCGCGGGCAGCCAAGACGGGCCGCGGGGGACGCCTGCAGCGCTCCAAGGCGGCGTGCGTCTCGTGCCATCGCTCCAAGCAGTGCGTTCCTCCTCCTCCCCACTTGATCCCCACTCACCCGCCTGTCTCCACCTGCAGCCGCTGCGATGGACCGCCGGGACCCTGTCACCGCTGCGAAACGTGCGCGCCCTCTCCCCGCTCACTTCACGTCCATTCAGCTCACCCTCTTCGACCCCTCCCGCAGCTCCGGCATTGACTGCATCTTCACCTCGAGCGCCGGCCCCACCCCTTCCGCATCCCTCGCCACCTCCGTCCTCCGTGAGCACTCCCCCGCGCGGCTGCGAGCCCGCAGCTCTACGCCCTCCGTCGCCGCGCCCCTCGTCCCTTCTCCCCCTGCTCCACCGCCGCAGCTCGATCCCTCCCAAGCGCTCGACATCGTCGCACAGCTCGAGCGCGCCAACGCCCGCCTCGAGGCGCTCCAGTCCACGCTCGACGCCGTCCTCGCGCGCAGACCCGCCGACTCGCCCCCCGCCGCGTGCCAATCCGCGAGCCAGTGCGGCTCGGAGCTCAGCGCCGCCGCGCGCGAGAGCGCCCTCGCCGCAGCGGACGATACGGCAGCCGGGGGCGCGACGAGCGCCATGAGCGCGCTGCAGCTCGCCGAGGCGGGCGCGGTGAGCGCGCTTGCGTCAGCGAAAATGTCCGCAACGGCGGCGGGGAAGCAGCAGGGCGGCGCTGCTGATGGTGAGGAGATGCTCGCTATGCCGGACTGGACGAGCGCGAGGCCGGATGCGCTCGAGCGCGGGATCATGACCGTCGAGGAGTGCGAGCAGGTCTTCGACTGGTGCGCCTTCCATTCTTCCTGTCCCCGCTCTTTCCTCTTGCTTCTTTCTCAGTTCTCCACTGTACTTACACGCTCCCCCGCGCAGCTACTTCGCAAACCTCCAGCCATGGTCCGCCCTCCTCTCGACGACGCTCGACCGCCAGCCGCTCGACGTCCGCGCGCGCTCCCCACTCCTCTTCCACGTCGTCCTCCTCGTCACGCTCTACTACCAGCCGCGGACGCGCGCCAACCTCGCGCGGTACTGCGCCGTCTCGTCGCTCGTCGACGCGCTCCTCGCGCCGCAGATCCTCTGCCCGCAGCCGAGCGACCTGTCGCATGACTTTGTCCGCGCGGTGCACCTTGTACTCATGTACAAGCCGGTGCAGTACGCGCGGCTCGAGGCGTGCGGCGTCACCGAGGCGAGCGCCGTCGAGTCGGCGAGCAAGATGAACGTCTGCGCATCGTGGATGCTGCGCCTCCTCGTCTCGCGCGTCTCGGCGTTCATCGGCCTCCCCTCCATCGCGGACACGTGCGTCGCGCGCTCTCCCGCATCACGCCCCAAGCCCGCTAACCCGCTCACTCCCGCGCGTGCAGCTTCACCCACGCCGTCGCGAACCAGCACTTCACGCCCGTTCCGGACGCGCTCGTCTCGCAGCAGCGCCTCTACCTCGACTGCGTCTTCCGCGAGCTGCAAGGCGCGCTCCAGTCCGGCAAGTCGGCCAACTTCACCCCGCAAGCCGCGACGCGGACGACGCGGCTCTTCGCGCAGCTCGCACGGCAGCCGTCGGACGTCCGCCTCGCCGCGAGCGTCGAGCTCGTCGCGCATGCGGCCGAGGCCCTCGCGGCGGGGGTACCCTCCCCCTCGACGCTGCGGACGTTTGATGCGGCGCTGAGCGCGTGGAGCGCGTACTGGCGCCCGCGGCTCGCGCCACATGCTGCGCCGGACGACCCCGTCCGGTGGAGCGTCTTCTACCCTTATGCGGGCTTCACGCGCCTCGTCGTCCGCGGGTCGGTCCTCCCCGCGTGGCGCGCAAGGCGCGAGGAGGCCGTGCGCGTCGTCGGCGCGGGCGCATCGCTGCCGCTGCTCAGCGTGGAGGAGTACGATAGCGTGATGGAGACTGTGGGCGTGATCGAGGAGATGGTGCTCGCGGTAACGGTTGAGGGGCGCGCGCTACGCAACGGAGAGGCAGCGACAGACGCACCTTTGCCGGGCGGGGCGGCGAGGCTCGCGATCGACCCGAGTGTCGCCGAGCTGCTCAAGTGGGCGACCGACAGCGTCACCTGCGTCGTGCGTCTCCTTCCCCGCTTCCCTTCGAGCTTCGAGCTTACTCGTCCGCTCCTTGCAGATGTTCAGCTACCCGCTCATCCTCCTCGCCAAACTCGCGGATGAGGGCCTCGTCCATGCGGACCTGACCGTCCCCGCGCCTGGTACGCGCCCGCGCCCGCCCGCCCGCATGCAGCCCGAGGACAAGCTGTGCCGGCTGCTCGAGCTCGGCGCGGAACTCCTCGAGGCGATCGCGCCGAGCCCGGCGCACCCGAGCAGGGGCAGGCGGCGTTCCTGCGCAAGGTGCGCGCGGCGAGGCTTGCGCCCGCGGGTGCAGCGGGCGAGGCGTCGCAGCTTTCGTCCGGCACCGGGGTGCCTCCTCCCCCGGCCTCGCTCCCGTCGTTCGCTATCCCCGCTTCCGCACTCCCTCCGCTCCCGCACCAGCAATATCCGCCGCACCAACAGCAAGCGCAACAGCAGCCCTTCCTCGCCGACTCCCCCTCGAGCGCCTTCTCCCCCTTCGCGCCGTCCGCCTCCGGCGCTGCCGAGTCCCTCTCCCTCTCGGCAGCGTACCAGCCCACACCGCTCAACTCGCCGCCGTTCCCCGCGATGGACACCGGCGGGGCGATGCTCAGCCTCGATGCGCTGAGCTTGCCGGGGCTCATGTCGGTCGATGGGTGGAGCGGCGGCGCGGGAGCGGGCGCGGGGCCAAGTGTGTTCGAGGACCCGCTCGTCGGGTGGATGCTGTAGGGACGGTGCGCGCTGCAAGCTGTGGTGGGTTGACGCGCGTCAGGAAGAGAGATGAGCATGAACGGCTGCACCTGCCCTCCATCGAGCACGCTGCCTTTCCGGCATCTCGCGCACTCTCGGAGCGGGACGAGCGTCCGCGAAGTCGCTCAGGTCAACGTAAGAACTACGACGGAGGCCATCCCTTCACCGCAGGCCAGCCCTCCGGCCACTTGTAGTTCTCGCCGCGGTATTCCTCCTTGACGATCTCCGTCGTCCTCTCGTGCGTCATGTCGTCGACGGCTGCCATGACGAACGTCTTCGAGACGACCTGGCCGAAGAAGAACGCTTCGTCTGGGTGCAGCGCGCTCTGCACGAGCACGACACGCGGGTTGGCGAGTGCGCCCACTGCCGCCTCGCCGTCGAGCGTCGGCGGGAGCGGCTGCTCGAGGCGCTAGGCGCGCTTGACCGTAGTAGACGAGGAGGTGGCGGTGCATCGCGTTGAAGACGGTGAGATTTGAGGGTCCGAGATGACCGTACGCCCGACGGTCCTTAAAGAGCTCGGGGGCGATGTCAGCTGCCTCGAGAACGAGGTCCTTTTCCCACTGCCAGGTGAATGCGACGTGGTTCCAAGCGGACGGCTCGGCCTTGGACGCGGTGACGAGGCGCTGCGCGGTGCCGAAGCGGATCATCCAGTGCACCTCGATGAGCATGTGTGGGCGGAGTGGCTCGTTGTTCAGGCAGTCGGGCTGCGGAGCTATTGATCAGGCTCTGCGCGCGTTTGAGCGAGGAGTGAGCGGTGTCGCTAGACGTGTGCGGTGCAGGGAGCACCGCTTTGAGGAAGAGCCAAAGTTGCGACGCACCTCGTACTCGCCCTGCTTGCACCCATCCTTCTCCTTCAACCTGCATCTTTCCAGTGAACTCCTCGGCAATCGCGGGGTCCGAGCGGACCACATCGAGGGCCTGCGTGTGCTCGAGTGCGCTGAGCGGCGCGAACGAGAAGCTGTACTTGGGCCTCTTGCAGAGCCACTTGTGCGTAGGCCAGATCTGCGCGCCCACATCCAGGAGATGAGTCAGCCCAGAGCTCAACAAGCGGACGTGCCGGCGAACGAGGGAGGAAGAGAGGGACTTACCGCCTTCTGGCATTCCAGTGAGCAGAAGGGCTCGCCGCATGCGCCGCACGCCTTGGTCGTCATTCTCGCGCATACGAGACACATCTCGAGGACCTTGCTGGCCATCTTGCTCAGCCTGGGAGAAGGTGTAACTCGAGATCAGGAGGAAGAGCTGATGAGGATTTGACGGCGGGAGACTGGGCGAGGAAAGCGTGGGCGGCGGTGAGCGTACTTGCTTGGGCCTGGAGATGTTCTGCGAAGCGTGTACCGCGAGTCAAGCGCCGAGTCTGAGCGGAGAGAGCGAGGAGGAGGAGCGCGAGAGGCGAATCGGCTCCGTCGACCCTCCTCAAAAAAGCCGGGACAGCCGCGATAGCCTTTCACAGGAGTTGAGGAGGCTCGACTACAGCTTCCAGAGCTCGACGCAGGCTTCCGAAGAAGCAGCGCCCATAGCTTCGACCCATTGAACCTCTACAACTCGCGGCATCGAAGGCAAGATAGCAAGAAAAACCCACAAGATCCGTTACAAACGGCGGCCCATCCGCTCGATCTACGCCTGCACGTACCCAGCGTCCATGCCGAGGTCCGTCCCGTTGCAATAGTCGCTGGCATCGCTCGCGAGGAAGAGGACCGCGTTGCCGACCTCGTCGACGCGGCCGAAGCGCGGCCAGGGGGTCTGGCTGCGGTAGTTCTGGCACTTGGTCGGGTCGGCGCTGCTCGGCGTGAGGAATGGAACTGCGTTAGCGCGGGGAAGGGCGGAGAAGCGAGCAAGCAAGCTCGCGGCGAGGGAGGACGCACAGCTCGGTGGCATTGAGCGCGGTCGCGATGATTCCCGGGCTCACGGTAACGCACTTGATGCCCTGGCGACCGTAGTCCTGCGGAGAGCGAAGGGAAAGAGTCGGTGCTGTCCGAACATCGGCAAAGGAGGGAAAGAGAAGACGCACGACAGCAAGCGCGCGGTTCATGGCGATGAGAGCGCCCTTCGAGGCGCAGTACGGCTTCCGGAGGCGAAGAGTGTCAGTTGCGAGCGACGAACGAGCAAGGACCCGCAACGCACCGCCTTCTCCGGCGCACCGTGGTACGCCGCGTTCGACGCGATGGTGACGATCGTTCCGCGGACGCTGCCGACGCGAGCGTCCTGTGCGAGCATCGTGGGTATGACGGCGCGGACACCTGCGGGGGCGAAGTCAGCGCGAGGAGCTGCGGCGCAAAGAAGAGGCGGGAGCGCACCGAGGAAAACGGAGTTGACGTTGACGTTCTATGCGCGGAAGAGGCCGTCAGTTCGCCCCCGTGACGGATTAGAGGCGTACGCACCATGACAAGCTGCCACTGGGCGAGGCTGCACGCGAGTGGGAGTGAGTGGGGTACACAGCGTGCGCGAGGGAGAAGGAGAGCTCACGTCGCCTCATGCAGAGGGCCGACCTTGCCAAGGATCCCAGCGTTGTTGACGAGGCTGTGTGTGTCGGAGAAGTCAGCGAGCCCCAAATAGAGAGAACGGGACAAAGCTCTACATGTCGATCCGCCCAGTGAGCTCGAGTGTCGCCTTGGTGACCTCCTCCCAGGTGCTCTCGCGCGTCACGTCGCCCTGTACGAAGATCGACTTGACGCCGAACGTCTCGCGGACGAGGTCGTGCGTGTGCGGAGCGTCCTCCTCGAACCCCTGCGCGAACTTAGGAAGGTCAGCTTCGGCGGACGTGCCGAGGCGTGGATGGACGCGCCTTTGGCTGTCCCGGGTGCAGGTCGATGCAGATAACTGTGAACGAGCTCGGTCAGCTGGGATCGAGGTGGGTTGGTGAGAGGACGCACTGTCAGCGCCAGCCTGAGCGAGCGAAACGGCGATGGCGCGGCCGTTTCCCGTCGACGAGCCTGTGATGATGGCGGTGCGGCCGGAGAGGTCGAAAGGCGAAGGAGTCTGGACGGCGTGGGGCATGGCGGTAGCGAGGCGTGAGGAGGTGAAGGAGGGAAGGCGAGCTGGCAAAGGCGGAGAGGCGCCTGCAAGGGTCCCCACTCGTTCCACGCGCCGGATACGGCCCCGTGCGTCTCCCCGCACGCCCTTGTCAGTCCCTGGTCACAACACGGTCCGATGAGAAGCAAGGACGCGGGATTGTCGAAAGGCCCGGCTGAAAGCTCCGACTCCGCCCCACCGCGCTCCGTTCCCGAGTGCGTCGCTTCCGAGCGTCCCCCATGCTCGCTGGCGTGTACGCCGCCCTGGCGATGCTCTCCTCGCTTCCGCAACGACGCCTGCTTCCACCTCGTCGCCCCGCACCGGAACCTTCACCCTCCGCTTCCCCACGTTCGCCTCGTCAAACCCCTTACTCGCCCTCATCTCCCTCTCCCACGCCAAAATGGTCTTCGTCGTCCTCATCACTGTCTGGCGCAAGCCCGGCATGTCGCCCGAGGCATTCTACGACCACTACGAGAACGTGCACATGCCCCTCATCCGCGATCTGGCAGGCGACAAGATCCCCATCAGCCACAACCGGCTGTACGTGACGCGCGAGGGCGCCGACCTCAAGGAGCGGATGGTGCAGCCCTCGGAGTGCGGCGACGGGATCGATTACGACGCGGTCGCCGAGCTCATCTTCGAGGACGAGGCGCACAACCTCGACTACTGGAAGGTGCTCTACCGCCCCGAGGCCGAAGGGCGCCTCACCGAGGACGAGTACAAGTTCATGGACCGCTCCAAGCTCCGCATCGTCGCCATGGGCAAGAAGGAGCTGATGATCCGCAAGTGCGTCCTCCTTTCCGCTCGCTCGCACGCCGTTCTTCCGCGCGGTCGCCTCTTTCCGCCCACCGCGATCCTCGTGCTGACTCCACTGCACACGCTCGCAGCGACTTCTTTCCGGGCAAGGACAGCACGGAGCAGTACGGCTTCCTTCCGCACGGCAAGTTCAACTAGACGCTCCTCGCATAGGCACCACGCGCCTTCCCTGCACTCCCTTCCCTCCCATCTCTCCGCCGCAGCCCTTTGTGCACTCTTTCCTCTCGTTGTACCCCCCCTTCGTGCCGGGTGTAGACCGCAATGCCAGCGCCCGTTCTCCGCTCCTCCTCCGCGCCTCTTCCGCTCCTCCCTCTTGACGCACCGAGACCAGGCAAACCACCACGTTGGTCGTCAAGCACGATACTGGGAGCACCTTGACGGGACACCGAGCTGTGCGCGTACAAGGCCCTGGAAAGAGCGGAGAGAGGAGGGTTTACGCGGGAGCAGGAGGAAGAGCGGGGGCGGTGGGCGCGAAGATCATGCCGCCGAGGGTTCTGACGGGCTAGCCATCGCCGTGCAGACTGTGAAGAGCTGCTCCGATGAGTACAGATGGGCTGCGCGGCATGGGAGTGCGGCAGCAACTCGGCAAGCGTTCGAGCTGATGAGAACGGGAAAGAGCGAGTACACCGCAAAACGCCTTGCCAGCTCGCCAGCAGCTCCAAGCAGCGCCTAGTGCTGTACCTAGCAGGAGAGAAGCGTCTCAAGAGCGAGGGGAGCAGAAGTTGCGGATGAGGTTGAGCGAGAGCAGCGGCGGGGCGTCTCTCGCTGCGACCACCGCCTCGCCGCGCGCTGCGACGGATTGCTGGCTATGCAGAGCCTCGTACAGTCCTTGCACGAGCAGCGCGACTGCTCCAGCTCACCCGATGTCGTCCCCGCCGTCGTCCGCCCCGCTCGACCCCCGCCCACCGCGCCGTCACCCTGGTGCATCCTCTCCGCCCGAGCAGATGCGCACGCCTCGTACGGGGGACCCTGGGATCCAGCTGACATCCCGCGCGCCCCGCAGCTCCTTCCCTGCCGCGCTGCTGCCGCCTCCGCCTCCGAACGTCTCGTCCCGCGCCGCACCGCCCGCACGCCCCGCTCGACAGCTGCGCGCATCGCGGGCCCCGTGTTCCTTGCTGATTGCCCCGCGTCCCTTCGACGCGCCCGCCCCGCCTCCTGTCATCCGCCTGCGCTCCCGCCGCCGTTCGTCCGTCTCTCGCTCGAATGCTCCGGCCCATTGTCCGTGTCCCCCGCTCTCGATCAAGTGCTCCATCTTTCCGACCGGGGGACGCTGCAGATGCTTCAAGGACGCCTGGATCGTGCCCGCTTGTCCTTCTCTCCTCACCCCGCTCTTCTCCCACCTCCCCAGCCTCTCCACCACCTCCCCCCGCACCTCCGCGCCCCCACCCACTCCTCCGCCACCGATGCCACCCGTCCTCGCGACCAAGGCCGCTGAGAAGCCTAATGGCGAGCCACAGTACCTCGAGCAAGTCCATCCGGGCGTCCTAGCTATCTCGGACGAGTTGATCGTCGCCGACGGCGAGAACGAGGTGCGCTCCCCGGTGCCGCGGCCCGCCCCGCCTTCGCCCTCCTGACATCTCCCTCATCGCGTGCAGATCACCAAGTTCGTTTGGCTACTCTCCTTCGTGGTGAGCAACACTCTCCCTGCTTTCTCGGTTTCGTGCGTACTGACGGGGTGCCCTCGCAGGCCGGCCTCTCCGGCTTCCTGTGTTCGTCTTCTTCGCTTCGCCCGTTCCTTCGAGCATCTCGACTCATTCTCACCTCTCTGCAGATGGCTGGGACACCGCCGTCGTCGGCGGCGCCCTCGGCAACATCGGCGATGACCTCGGGCACACGCTCAACCACGTCGAGCAGGAGTGGGCCGTTGCCTCGCTCTCGGCCGGCGCCATCGTTGGCACGCTAATCGGCGGCACCTTCTCCGACAAGTGCGTCTTCTCTCCCTCCTCCTTGACGCGCGTTCCGCTCACTCACCCTTGCACTCGCAGGATCGGCCGCAAGGCAGTCCTCGTCATCGGCGACCTCCTCTTCACCGTCGGCGGCATTCTCATCTGCGCGTCGTACTCGCTCGCGCAGTTCATCGTCGGTCGCATCTTCATGGGCGGCGGCGCGGGCATCGCCGCCGTTGTCTGCGCCGTCTACCTCGGCGAGGTCGCGCCCGCCAACTTCCGCGGCCGCATCGTCGCCGTGCAGAGCGTGTGCGTCCACCCGCTCCACATGCTCCCGCCGAGCTTTGACTGATCCACGGCGTTCGCAGCATGATCACGGGCGGTCAGCTCGCCGCATACGCCGTCAGCGCCGGCTGTGAGAACGTGCACAACGGCTGGCGGATCCTCTTTGCGCTCTCGCTCCCGTTCGCGATCGGGCAGGGCATCGGCATGCACTGGCTCCCGAGACGCCGCGCTTCGCCGTCCTGACCGGCAACCTCGATGATGCCGAGGCGACGCTCGCGCGCATCTACCCCAAGGCGACGGGCGAGCAGCTGCAGCTCAAGCTCAAGGCCATTGCGCTCGCGACCGAGGTCAGCACCTCGCTCAAGAAGAGATACCCGACGCTCCTCGGCCGCGTCTGGGCCGTCTGCAGCACGCCGCAGTACCTCCGCTGCACGGCGTGCGCCGCCGTCGTCTTCCTCGGTGCGCCCGCCTCCTGCTCCTCCCCTTGCCGAGGCTCACCCTCAAGACACGCGCAGGCCAGCAGCTCTCCGGATGGAACTCGTTCCTGTACTACTCCAACACGCTCTTCAGCGCCGCTGGCTTCGACAACGTGAGTGGCAGCCTTCTTCCTCCCTCTCGCACCGCACCGGTCGCTGACGGGCCAGTTCCTCCCCGCAGACCTCCGCGGTAGGCATTCTCGTCGCAGGAATCAACTGCATCGTGAGTGAAACGCATCGTCGCTCGCACCCCGCTCCATCATCTCGTTGTACGAGCGCGCCTTCTCACCACCACCTCCACAGTTCACCATCGTCTCCATGTTTGTCATGGACCGTGTCGGCCGGCGCAGGATGTGCGTCCTCATTCTCCTCGTCCTCCGCCTCCCTCGGTGCTGATGCCCCTTCCTGCACGGACAGGTTCCTCATCGGCGTCCCCATCATGGTCATCGCGCTCGTGATCGCCTCGATCGCGTTCAACCAGATGACGGCGAGCACGGGCGGCAAGCTGCTCGACGGAGTCGACTACCCGCAGAAGTGGGTCGGGCTGATGCTCGGCATGAGTGCGTCCCGCTCGCGCTTCCTTGCAGGAGTCACTTGCTGACCGCGTCCGCTGCACAGTGTGCCTGTTCATCGTCGGCTACGCGCCCTCGCTCGGGACGATCGCCTACACCACGATCGAGCTCATCCGTGCGCCGTCCCTCGCCTCCCTCTTTCTCCCGCTGCTGACCGCCCCTCCCCGCCCGCCCGCCCGCCCGCAGCGCTCGAAGTGCGCGGCATCGGCTCCTCCATCGCCGTCGCGTTCCAGTGGGCCGGGAACCTCATCATCTCGTCGACGTTCCTCTCGCTGCTCAACGCCATCGGCCCCGCGGGGACGTACGGGTTCTTCGCCGGGCTGTGCTTCGTGCGCCCCCTCCCCTCTCACTCCGCCCCACTACCCCGCCGCTAACGAGTAGTCCCCGCGCCCGCACAGCTCACCTTTATCTGGATCTACCTCTGCTACCCCGAATCGGCGGGGCTCTCGCTCGAAGAGACCGGGACGCTCTTCCTCGGCGGGCCCGGCAGCGGCGGCTTCTTGGGCGGGTTCGGCGTCCGCAAGGCCGATAGGCTCCGCAGGGCCAAGCAGCAGGCGGTGATGCGCGAGGGGGAGGGGGAGGCGGACGAGGAGGCGAGCGCGGGGGGGAAGCTGTGAGCACGAGCAGTGCGGCCGTCTCTCGCTCCTGCGTTCTCTGGGGTCTCTTTTTGCCCATCTCGTGTGCTGATTCCGTAGCTTCTCGGCCTGTGTCATGACATATCGGTCTGTTCCCGCCCGCCTTCGCGCTGCGCGTGCGAGAGGGATGCGAGCGGGAGTCGCGGCGCTCCAGCGCTCGAGTGCAACCCGCGGCGCCCTGATCCGTCCGGCCCTCCCGTCAATTGCGCAGCTCGAAGGCTGAAAGGGGCGAAGGGGTGAGAGGGATGCGAGTGCTGGACGAGAGCAGAGCAGGACGGTCGGGCGTCGTCGTGCCAAGAGGGCGTGCAGGCTCGATGGTGCGGTCGTGAGCGTCGTCCAAAGTGATCGCATGGCGAGCCAGCGCACTCAGAGAGCCGAAACGCGCGGAAGACGACCCTCGCGAGGAGGAGGTGATGAAGCGCAAGCAGAGCGAACGAAGCAGCGGGGGAGCTGAGACGCGGCGGGCAGCGTCGTAGACGCAGGAGCTCTTCGTAGGAGCACCAGCCCTCCTGAGCGAGGTGCATGCGGTCGAGGACGTGGTCGCGGGCGAACCTGCGGCTCTCGCCTCTCCGCAGTCCCCGCTCGCCAGATACTGCTTCCGAGCCGAGCTGCCCTGCTCCCAGCCGATGCACCCTCCACCCCGGTAGCCGCCCCCTTGTCCCCCGATGTCGCCCTCGTTCCTCCACCCGACCTTCTCCTCGGCGCCCTTCTTCCTCGACCGCGCCTCCTCCTCGTCCAGCGGCGAAGTCGTCCAGGAGTACGGCGCGACGGGCGGCGCGGCGGGGAGCTAACGCAGACCAGGGCGGCGCGATGCTCGAGGGCGAGAGCTGGAGGAGGGCTAGCGGGAGGGAGTGCCGTCGGGGTTGAGTCCTCGCTCACGACCTGGAGGAAGTATGGGCGGACACGCTGGTGATGCGCGGGGCGAGCACGGCGGCGGCGGCGGCACGGTTGTGCGGCGCGGGCGAGCGCACTGGGCGGCTCGACTCGAGGTGGAAGGAGGTGCTCGTCCGTCGGTCGACGGTGCCGACTGTGCGCACCTACCGCAACGGACAGCAGTGTGCGCGCTGGCGAGACGGCCACTAGGGCGCGCACTCAAGGCGCACACGCACAAACCACCATCTCCGCTCTCCTCGCTGACCCCACCTCGCGCGACCTCCCGCAGATTCACTCGGCCCCGCGCGTCTCGTACTACTTCTCCAAAGGCGTCGGCGAGTACCACTTCGGCGTCCGCCTCCTCCCTCTCCTCCTGCCTCCTCCCAGTCTAACCCGCCTCCCTCGCACTCGCAGGAACGGCACCCGATGAAGCCGCACCGCCTGACGCTGACGAACCACCTCGTGATGGGCTACGGCTGCACAAGCGCATGGACGTGTTCCAGCCGCGCGCGGCGACCAAGGAGGAGCTCGAGGCGTTCCACGATGAGGACTATGTCGACTTTCTCGCGAGGTGCGTTGCGCGCGCGCGGTCTCGCTCCTCCTCGTTCGATTGGGGAGCGGCATGCTGACGCAGGCACCCCGCCCGCAGGGTCACGCCGGACAACGTGCGGCACTTCACCTCGGTCCTGTCGCGGTTCAACATCGGCGACGACTGCCCCATCTTCGCCGACATGTACTCGTACTGTAGGCAGTACGCGGGCGCGTCGCTCCTCGCCGCACGCAAGCTCATCGCCGGCACGACCGACATCGCCGTCAACTGGACTGGCGGGCTCCACCACGCCAAGAAGAGCGAGGCGAGCGGGTTCTGCTACGTCAACGACATTGTCCTCGCCATCCTCGAGCTCCTCCGGTGCGCACGGTTCACTCCCCAACAGGAGAAGCCCGCGCTGACGCTCGTGCGCGCCCGCAGGACGCACGCGCGCGTGCTGTACATCGACATTGACATCCACCACGGCGACGGCGTGCAGGAGGCTTTCTACAACACGAACCGCGTGTTGACGGTCTCGTTCCACAAGTACTCGCCCGATTTCTTCCCCGGGACGGGCCACATCGACGAGGTCGGGCACGCGCTGGGCAAGAACTTTTCGCTCAACGTCCCGCTGCAGGACGGGATCGACAACGAGTCGTACGTCGCGCTGTTCAAGGCCATCATGGAGCCGACGATCCACACCTTCCGGCCGGACGCCATCGTCCTACAGTGCGGCGCCGACTCGCTCGGGTGCGACCGGCTCGGGTGCTTCAACCTCTCGATCGCGGCGCACGGCGAGTGCGTCCGGTTCATCAAGTCGTTCGCGCTGCCGATGATGGTCCTCGGCGGCGGCGGCTACACAATCAAGAATGTGTCGCGGTGCTGGGCGTACGAGACGGCCGTCTGCCTCGGGCTCGAGCAGGACCTCCCGAACGCGCTGCCGCACACGCCGTACGACGACTTTTTCGCGCCCGACTGGAAGCTCCACCCCGAGCTCGCGGGGGGCAGGAACCGCCTCGAGAACCTCAATTCGCGGCGGCAGCTCGAGCGCATCCGGATCGGCGTCCTCGAGCGCCTGCGGTACATGCACGGCGCGCCCGGCGTACAGATGCAGGAAGTCCCGCCGAGCTTGGCGGCGTGGATCGCGGACGAGGACGAGCGCGACGATGCGCGCAGGGACGACCATGCGGCGGATGACGAGCGCGCGGATGCGCACCGCAACGGGAACGACTACTTCTCGAGCGAGCGCGACCGCGAGCGCAGGGCGACGCGCCTGCGCCCGCGCCCGCGCCCGGCGAGGGGGCGCTGCCGCCCGCGAGGGGCGCCAAGCCCCGCTTGAGCGTCTCGGCCGGGGTGGCGCCGTCGACGCCGGTCGCCACGGGGGCGGGCGCGGGCGGGAGCAAGAAGCGGAGGAAGGTCGCTGCGGGGGCGCCAGCGGGAGGAGCAGCGGGAGCGGGGTCGAGCAGGAGCGCAGTCGGAGGAGCGGGAGCAGGCGCGAGGCCGAGGATGGACGCGGGAGGGGCCGAGGACGAGGCGTGAGCGAGGGGGCGAAGGTCACGTGCACGCGCGCTGGGAGGCTTGAGGCGAGGCGAGGCTAGGGGAATGCGGGTGGGTGGTATTGTTGTTGTTGTAATATGTGCTCCGTCAGAAGGTACATTACGCTTTGTAATCGGGCGGGCGCGCGTCGGGCTCGGCTCGGCTCGACTCGACTCGCGGCGCGGAGTTCTCGCATCGTCTCTCTCTCGTCTCGCCGTGCAGAGCGTGACTCAGCCAGCAGAAACCCCGTGACTAGACTCGCACACCCAGGGTACGCTCTCTACTCCTTCGTTCCTTCCCCGTCGTCGCTGCTCTCGCCTCGTCGCCTGCGATGGTGACCTCATCAGCCGACCTGATGCGCTTCCTCCTCGAGCAGCGAATCGACGCACAGAGCCACACGCACAGCAACTCTACGACCAAGGACCCGCTGCCCGCCTGGCCCCTCGGGGAGAGTGACGCCGCCAGCAGCATGTTCCCTCCGCCTCCCGCCTTCTCCCACTTCCAGCCCCAGCCCCAGCCTCTGGGGCAGCAGTACCTCCAGCCGCAGCAGAAGCAACCCCGCAGCAGCAACTCGCGCACCCGTTCGCCTTTGCTCCTCCGCCCGCGGGCACCATGGGCGTCGGGATCGGCGCAGGCGACTTTGAGCTCTTCGGGTCGCCTCCTCAGCAGCAGCACCACCAGCTTCAGCCCCACGTGCAGCCCTACCGTCCGTGCCCGCCCGCCCTCGCACCGCGCGCCGCACCCCTCCCCGCGTACGGCGGCGCGCACCCCTCGGCGACCGTCTACCCGATCCCCATCCCCTCAAGCGCGTCCTCGGCGTCGTCCCACGCAGAGAACGACTACCCGCCGCTGCCGGACCTCGTCGCCGACGAGGGCGCCTCGACCGGTTCGTTCTCGCCGCCGTCGCCGCGCTTCGCCTCGCCCGTCCGCCCTGCCCTCTTCCGCGTCCAGGGCGACGGCAGCTACCGCGGCGAGCGCGCAGCGAGCGTCCCTGCGCCCGAGCCGCCGAGGCCGATGCGCCGCAAGACGCAGGAGAGCAAGGACTGGCCGTCCTTCTACTCGAGCGGGTCGTCCTCATCCAGCTCGATGAGCTCGAACGCCTACCTCCCGACGCCGCAGCTCGGCCAGGCGCCCGTGCCCCTCTCGGCGTCGGGCTACGTCGACGAGCCCGCGTCGTACGCGAAGCCGACCGCCGCGAACCCGGGCAACCCCTTCGACGCGGCGAACCTCATCCTCTCGCCCGCGGCGCAGTACGTTCTACACGCAGCGGCAGGCGCCCGTCCCGCCGCACACGGACCACCCGCTCCTCCCGAGCGAGCAGTCGGACCTGCTCGACCGCGTGAGGCGCGACCTCCTCGACGTCGACCTCAGCTCGATCAAGGGCCCGCTGCGCGCCTCGCCCTCTCCGGTGCAGACCGCGAGTCGACCCCGCTCGCCTCCTGCGCCTACACTGCCTCGACCCCGCTGCGCGCGTCTGCGCCGCCCATGCCCGCCGTGCAAGCCGCCGTCGCGCAAGCGCAGCAGCTCACGCCCAAGAGCGCGCTCCTGCGCTCGCCCGCGGCCGAGGACGCCCTCTCGGCGGGGACGGTCAGCCCGCAGGAGGCGTTCCTCGACTACGACGAGGTCGACTCGCGCCTGCACGACCCGCGCGACCCGCTCTATGCCGCGGGCGCGGCCCGCGAATTCGGCGTCGGCGTCGGCGCGAGCCTCTTTGCGCCCTTGCCCTCTGCTGCAGGAGCGATCCCGGCGCCGTTCGCGCCCAGCCCGCTGCGCGAGCGCTCCGCGACGCCCATCGCCGCTAACGCTGCCGCCGCCACTGCGCCCGACGCCGCGCACCCGCATCGGCGCGGCCCGCACCCGTTCTCGGTCCCGCAGAACGCCGTCACCTGGGCTGAGCGGCGCTCTCAGTCGGGGACGCACCTCGTCGGCGGCGTCGTCGACGGCGATGCGGACGACGACGACGGCGACTTTGGCTCGTCGCAGGAGGCGGACGAGGCCGAGCGGGACGACGCGGCGGATGAGGGCGCGCGCGCAAAGGACGCGGTGAGGCGCCAGGCGGGCCTCGGCGCGGGCTTTGGCGCGTTCAGCAAGAAGGACGTCGACCTCAAGCCTGCTTCGCTCGCGTCGGGTCGCCCGGCCGCAGAGCCGAGCGAGGAGGAGCGCAGGAGGTACGGCCTCGACGAGGTCGGCAAGCCGCTCTTTGGCGTCGCCCCGCTCGCCGGCGCGGGCGCCGAGGACGTCAAGCCGCAGGTCGGCGCCGCGGGCACCGTCGGCGGCAAGACGCTCCCGCGCACGGGCGCGACCGGCTACCCCGTCGCGCCCGCCCAGGCGCAGGGCCAGTTCGCCCCGCCCGCGCCGGCAGCGGCGCCGTCGCTCCCGCCCCCGTCGGGCATGTCGGCGTTCCAGGACGAGCTGATGAAGCAGAAGGCGCAGCTCGCGGCGACGGCCTCGTCGAGCGGGACGAGCACCCCGCGCCGCGCGGCGGCCGCGTCGGCGCTGGCGGGGCTCAACGCCCTCCCCGAGCTGTACGGCCCGGCGTCGAGCGGCGCGCCCTCCCCCGCTACGGAGGAGGTGTCCGCCGCCGCTCGCCCGGCGAGGCAGCGCAAGCGGAGCCGCGCCGCAAGGGCGATGTACGGCGAGGAGTCGGACGAGGCGGGCGCTGGCGCTGCAGGCGACGACGACGACGGGCACGAGTCTGACGCGTCGTACCACTCTTCCGCGTCTTCCTTCGCCGGCACGCGCGGTGGCGGCGGTGGCGGTCCGACGCCCAAGCGGCGGCGTCGCGCACCCGGGGCCGGCGCCGGCGTACGTGGCTCGGCGTCGAGTACACGCGCAGGGTCCGCCGCGCCAGGCTCGATCCGGTGCGACCACCTGAACGCAGACGGGTCCGTCTGCGGGGTGGTTTTCCGGCGGCCGTACGACCTCGCGCGGCACCGCGAGACGATCCACAACGAGTCGCTCGGCGGCGAGAAGCTCAAGACGGTCAAGGAGTGGCGGTGCCACGAGTGTGACGGGACGTTCAGCCGCAAAGACGCGCTCATCCGGCATTGCCGCATCAGGGGCCACAAGGCGGGTTAAATCGGTGCGCACTCGCTTTCTCTTCGTCGCTCGGCGCGCTCGGCGCGCGTACTGACGATCTCGCTCCCGTACAGCCTCTCCGCCTCGCCGCTCCCCTTCATCGCCATCCTCCCCGCCCCTCCATGTCCAAATAGCCATTTAACGACCCCTGTATCCCTCTCGTACTTTTCTGTCTCTCGCAACGCCCGCATCTCGCACGTCGTCCTGTCGCCGCCTCTTCCCTCTCGTACATAGCGCCTCTGTACCCCCTCGTCCCCGCCCCCGTTCCTTGTTCCTCTTTCGCAGCAGTCGTTCCTCTTTGTGCCTTGTCTTTCTGAGTTTCGTAGTGCGTTTTCGCAGACCCTGCGAGCACGGGAAGAGCGAGAGGGAGAGGAAGAGGTGAGGAAGGGGCGCGAGTGCGACGAGGAGCGCTTCGAATGGGCCGTGATCTCACTGCTGTCACTGAGCAGCCCGTGCGGACGGTTCGCACGCGGTCGAAGGAAGAACAGATCCGTCGAGGCATGTCTGGGGAGGGTCGACGGGGTCGTTCCGCCTCTTGCGCTCCTTCTCCGCGCTCTCACAGCTCAGACTCGCGCTTAATCCGCTTGAGCCGCTCACCAGACACTCTCACAGGGCACTCGCACGTGCCCGTCGCTTTCCATGCTTTCCTTGCCCCGTCCCCTGCCGTCGAATCCTCATCAGCTCGACCTTTCCATCTCGAGTCACACCGCCTCTCGAGTTGCACAGGATGGCCAGCAAGAGGCCCGAGATGTGCCTCGTCTGCGCGACGAAGACGACCAAGGCGTGCGGCGGGTGTGACGAGCCCTTCTGCTCGCTCGAATGCCAGAAGGCGGCAAGTCCCTCTCATCCTCCCTCGTCACCCCTCCATCGCTCTTGTGGAATGCACAGACTGACCTGGTAGGACGTACGCGCGATGCGCAGATCTGGTCGACGCACAAGTGGCTCTGCAAGAAGCCCAAGTACACCTTCTCGTTCGCGCCGCTTAAGGAGGACGAGCGCATCGCCGCGCTCGACATGCTCACCTCGCCAGATATCCGGCAGCTCAACGCGCTTAGCGAGCTTGCCATCAGCGAGAAGGACGGTTGGTGCAAGCGGAACTACGAGGTGCGCCTACACCTTCCCCGGCCTATCCCAGAGCGCTCGTCTCGACGCGGACGGCCCGTTGACGACACCGCGTACGCCCTCCGAGCCTGTGCAGAACCTGATCAACCAGCTCGCCCAGCCCGGCTGCCCTATCAGCAAACCGCTTCGCTCGCACATGATCTGCGAGGTCCACTGCATGCTCCGGCTCGGGTTTCCTCTCCCGCCGTTGGCGACCCATGGGTCGAGCCCCCGCCCTGGCACGCCGTGGCTTTCTCGTGGTTGAAGAACCGGGACATCCGGGCGTGACGGCCGAGCAGCGTGCGGGTCGCGGTTCCTACAGTCACCTCGCGCTCTTCAACGCGGTCCACCGCCACATGCTCACATACTTCACGATCCGCGCGCTCGAGCACCAAGGGCGTCCGCACCCGCCGACGCTCCTGCACGGCAACCCCGCAGGCGCGATCTTCAGCGACCGCGGCCTGCAGATCCGCGATAGCCTCCCGAAGGACCAGGCGCGTTGCTTCAACGATATGATACTCTTCACGTTTCTAGAACATGGATACCGCAAAATCCAGGCGGAGAAGCGCGAGGAGGCGGCGAGTGAGGGGGCGAGCGAGGCGAAGGAGGCGGCTTGAGGAGGCTGACGGTACACGTTATTCCACTTGCAATCGCTCTAGCTCCGTCTCTATGGCCTGCAGTACCTCGTCGAGCCCGGCGAGCCACCTCCCCTCTTCCTGCGGCCTTGTGCGGAAGTCGAGGAGGAGCGGGCGGACCTGCGCGCGGGAAGCACCGTCAGACCTAAGATGCGTACCGACGAGAGCGAGCGGGAGAAAGCGCACCTGCGCAACGACAAAAGCAGCCGGCGGACGCGCATGCGGCGGGATGGCGGGCCAGCGGGACGAGGCGGCGCGCTGCTCGAGGACGGCGGGCGGGACGTCGAGGTTGCGGAGCGTGTGGAGCGCCATGCGCCAGAAGGTAGGCCAGCTGGGTCCCCTCGCGCATCGTCAGTGTAGGAACGGAGAGGAAGAGGAACGGGAGCGCACCTCCACCCCTCGCTCCGCTCAACCAGCTCATCCACCGCCCGCTCCCACTCCTTCCTCCACCCCTCTCCCCTCACCCTTCAGCCGCGCCTGCTCGAGCAGCATCTCGCGCACATCATCGATCGCCTCGCGGCACCGCGCCGCCTCGTCCGAGAGGGAGCGGTACACCGCCGGGAGGATGTGGCTATTGAGCCAGTTGTGATTCAGGGAGAAGGTCGGGTGCGAGAGGTTGTGCACAGAGTGGTAGTAGCCGGAGGGTCTGTGCGCGCCTGGGATCAGCTGGGATGGGAGGAAGGAGGAGAAGCGCGAGCACACATGAAGATCGTCTCGCCCTCCCGCTGCTCAATGACCATCATTCCCCGTGCCCGGAAATCCTCCTTTCGCGCCTCGCTCCACTCATCGCAGTTGACGGATGAGTTGTTGCGTTCCGCTTCGGCGATGAGAGGGCGGAGGAGCGGCGTGCAGGACGGAGGAAAGAGGTACCACCGCTTTGAGCCGTAGATCTGCGTCGAGATCGAGTAGGAGCAGTCTGTGTGATTGTGTGACACGTCAGTAACCATAGTCGCATGAGAATGGCGGGGACGTACAAACGTCGCGGTGCAAGGGCGTGAAGGTGTCGCCTCCTCCAGCGTACTGCGCGATCCTGAGCGCGTCAGTCTCCGCCCACTCACCTGGAGAGGATGGCGCACGCACCAGGAACCGGAAGTCGTCCCCCTTGCCCTCCTCGCTCCCCTCCCACTCGTTCATCCAGTCGTCGAGGCACACCTCGGGCACCTCGTACAGCTCCTCCCGCACACGCTCCTTCCCCTTGCCCTTCGCGTCCCGCTCGCCCGCGCGCCACACCTCGAGCGGGAGGTGCCAGTCCTTGAGGTACGTCCCGCGCGCATCGCCTTTTCGCCACAGGGCGATGAGCGCGCCGAACGTCGTCGGCGAGGCGTCCTTGCTGCCGGAGAGGTCGACGCAGTCGCTCGCGAGCGCACCGTACCGCTCAGCGAGGTAGTCCCAGTGCAGTGTGCGCGCCTGCCTCGCCCGTGAGCCAGCGCGAGACGAGCGGCCAGTCCTCGACGAGCGACGGAGGGAAGATGCAGGGCGTGTTCGGGACGAGGTGGTGCGTGCGAAAGTGCTCGTAGGTGCACTGGTGAGGCTCTAGCTGTGGTACAGCGTGCGGCTCGGGCGCAGCATCGCGAGGAAGCATAGGGATAGAGGGAGAGATGAAAACGAGGCGGTGAAGCGGTCCTCGTCTCGGCGGAACCAGCATCGTAAGGAGGTCTGACGGCTGCGTCGAGTCTGTTAGAGTGTTACAAAGCGGCTGGCCGAGCAGCAGAACCAAGCAAGTTGTGTGGAGACGGAAATCCCCCTCGCGTCCTCGCGAGCAACGAAGTCGAAAGCTCCCGGCCGCTTCCCGTACATACACGCGCCGCGTATCGTCGTCGCGAGTCGCGCCCGAGACAGCACAGGCGAAGTAAGGAGGAAAGGCCGTTGCAATCCAACCGCGACGAGAACGCGAGGGGTGAAAAACGACGAGGCGGGCAGAGCGCCGCCAACGAGAAAGCGCGAAGGACGACGGGGAAAAAGAGTGTTCCTTTGTAGCGCACTAACGAATAAAGAGGAGGGTATCGAGGAAGGGTTCGCGCGAGACCACGAGGGGAGGGAGAACAACCTTCGCCTCTTTGCACGACGCCCGCTGAGCGGGGAAGAACAACGAGCGGGATGCGCGGAGGGAGGGGGTGGCTGCTGCGGATTGTAGGGGACGTCGTGAGCGAGGGGCCGTGAAAGGTTGGGGTTAAGGGGTCGCTAGTCGTGAACAGGGGAAGGCGTCAAGGGGAGAAGGGGAGGCGAGAAGGGGGGGGGTTGCCGAGCGAGCGGGGCGCGTTTACGCCTTGGGCTCGCAGGTGCCCTCCGAGGTCTGGACAAAGCCAGTCTGGCACGAACGGACGACGCATCCGCCGCGGAGGCACGCGACCGACGACGCGCCGACAATCTCGAGGCAGTTCTTGGCGTCACCGGTCGCGTTGCAGCCTCCACACTCGGTGATGTCGTCGAGGCGGACGCAGTTGAAGTCGCCGTACTCGCCGACGGCGCAGGTGCGCTCGTCCTGGGCGCAGACGTCCGAGAAGACGAACTCCTCAGCGGCGCGGCGCGCGCGCTGCGAAGGGCCGACCTTGCCCGGGCCCTCAGTGAAGGAGGCCGAGGGGCCAGCGGGGCGCGTCGTGGGCGAGGGGCCGACCGGGCCCGGGCCGCCGGTGGTCGGGACGGCCGAGGGGTGGTGCGGGCGGGTCGAGTGGCCGTGCGGGTGGTGCGGCGACGCGGGCGACGACGGGACGATGACCTTGATCGGGCCCGACGACGACGGGCGGCCGTGGTGGCCGTGGTGCGGGCGCGACGAGTGGTGGTGGTGGTGGTTGTACGAGTGCGAGGTGGTGGTCGTCTCCGGGCCCGACGGCGAGGTCGGGTGGGCGTGGTGCGGGTTGCGCGAGGTCGGGGTGCCAGTCGTCGACGCCGAGGGCGTGTGGGTGCCGTGGGGCTTCGACGAGCCGTGGCCAGCGTGGCGCGAGGTGACCGATGCCCAGGGCTCACGCGTGCCGGTGCCGTGGTGCGGGCGCGACGAGTGGTGGTGGTGCTTGTACGAGTACGAGGTGGTGGTCGTCTCCGAGCCCGACGGCGAGGTCGGGTGCGCGTGGTGCGGGTGGCGCGAGGTCGGGGTCGCGGTCGGGGTCGCGGGCTGCGAGCCGTGCGGCTTGGACGAGGGGCCGACCTTGCCGGGGCCGCCGGTGTGGAAGCCGCCCGACGGGCCAGCCGGAACACGCTTGGCGAGCTTGGTGCACGAACCACCGGGGGTGAGGAAGAAGCCCTGCAAGCGAGCCAAGGGAGCGAGGTCAGCGCGCGCGCTCTCGTCGAGTCGGGATGGGGTGGGGACGCACCTCGTCGCACTGGACGGAGCACTCGACCTTGGTGATGTCGTCCTGCGAGGTGCCGAGGAAGTCGGCGTCGGTCGCAACGCAGAGCGCGCGGCCGTTGGCCGGCGCCGCGCACGGCGAGAAGTTGTCGGAGTCGTCCTGCGGGCGCGTCGGATTGTCAGTCCAGCTCACTGCGATGAGAGTGGGAGGTACACACCGAAGCGCAGCCACACTTGGCCTCGCCGTCGATGGTGACGATGCCAGTCGCGCCCTTCTCGGCGTTGTAGCACTCGTCCTCGTCGACAACGACCTTGTTGACGACGGTCGCGACGCAGTCACTGCACGCGCTGTATCAGCGACCGTAAAGAGCGATGCAGAGAGAGGGAGCGCGACGCACGCGCCCGAGCACGCCTCGACGCCGCACGACGCGGTGAACGCGTTCGTCTTGAGGTCGAGCGCCGAGTTGCAGACGGCCTGGCCAGCCGCCGACGACGGGCAGAGCTCGAACTCGGCAAGGTTGTCCTGCGAGCGGGCCAGCGCGCGAAGGGAGGTGGAAGGTGAGCGATCGCGTCGCTCAACATGCCGACGCGTCGAAAGGACGCGAAGAAGAGGACGCACGGAGATGCAGCCGCAGTGGGCCTCGACGTCGCCGTTCGAGAGAGTGACCTTGCCAATGCCGACGAGGCCGGCGAGCGCGCCGGACGAGGCGCCCGCGCACGCCGAGTTGGGGAACACGGAGTGCGAGACGGCCGACGCGCGGACGGCGTCGGCGGAGGAGGGCGGCAGCCGAGAGGAGGGTCGCGACGCGGAGCATGGCGAGGATAAACGAGTGACGAAAGGCGTAGAGCCACGGGAGTTGGACGGAAGGGAGGGGGAGGGGGAAAGGACGCCGGTCGACTTGAGGAAGAGAAAGGGTGGACTCCTTACTGTTGCTGTTGTCGAGAGGCGGTTGTCGGTCGTCGGGCGAACGAGCGAAGAGAAGCGAGCGGTGTGAGGAGAAGGAGGGGAGGAGGACGGCGTCGAGGCGACGGGGGTGGGTGTGTTTGCTGTGGCGCGCGCGCGGCGCGCGTCGCACAACAAGGCACCCCACCCCGAGGCCGGAGGGCTCCACAAACAACCCTCTTCCGCGGCCCGACGCGTCCAAGTCGCGTCTCCCCAGCATTCCGATCTGCGTTCCGTCAACCTTGGTTTCATTTCCGCGCGGCCGGCAACTCGCTCCTCGCCAACCAGCACACGGCGAGCGCATGAAGCGACGGTGCGCACGGCATTAGGAACCGCGGTAACGCACCTTGGCTCTGACGGCCGACCGTCCGCCTCGCCCCTTCCTCCTCGCCCGCTCGCGCGCCTGCATGCACTCCCCGCGGATCGGCGCGCACACAGGCTCAGCACAAAGCGCGAAACAAGCTCATGACCCAGCATCCCGCCTCGTCTCGCTAGCGCCCCCGTCCTTCTCCCCGAGAGCGCCGCACCGCCGTGATCGGTCGAGAAGACGACGTCGGGAGCGACGCAGGCTGCGCCGCCGCGCGCGATGCATGCAACTCGTCCGCCTGGAGCTCCCGCCGCGCCGGTGCTTCTCCTTCGTCGCGCTGGGAGCGCTCGAGGCGGCTTCATCAGTGCGACGCCAGCTGGGGGCGAGCAAGCGGGCGGGAAGGGCGTCGCGGGCGTGCTGGAGTGACGGGCAGGTGGCGTAGCACTGCGTGCAAGCGGAGGAGCTCCCCCGCGAGCCCGGTAAGCGTGTGCGAGAGCAGCGAGAGCGAGGGCAGACGGGGCGGTGCGGTGCGGGCGTCTTCACGCCGAACTCGCGGCCCGTGCGTCCTCCCCCAGGCAAGCGCAGACTGCACAATCCTCTCCGCACGTCGGTCCGCAACTCGTACACCGCGCAATACAGCCCCCTCCCTCGCTCTACGGCGCCCCCACCCGCCCAAAGACGTACGCCGCCCCGCCGAGCCCAAACACAATGACGGCAATCCCGACGAACGCGACCATCTTCTTGAACCCGACCTCGTACGGGATGGGCATCCCGCGCTGGGCGGCGTCGGCGCACGCGCGCTCGAAATCGGCGCCGAGGCGCGCGGGGGAGAAAAAGTCGCGGACGCGGGCGCGCCCTGCGCTGCTGAGCGTTGCGCGGCGCGCGGGCCCGAGGGCGAGCAGCGCGCTCAGCGCGTCGGCCCATGCGGCGGGGTCCCGCGCGCGGAGGAGGCCCGTCGTGCGCTCGTCGTCAAGACCCGCATCGACGACCGTCTCGGTCGGTCCGCCCGTCGTCGTCGCGAGGACGGGGACGCCCGCGGCCATGCCCTCGAGGGGGACGATGCCAAAGTGCTCGTACATGGGCGTGTACATCAACACGGCCGCGCGCGCGAGGAAGCGCGCTTTCTGCGCCGCCGAGACGTTCAGCACGAAGAGCACGTCTGGCGGTGCGTCCGCCGCGGGGGGCGGCGCGGGCGCGATCGCGGGGCGGAAGCGCGCCGCAACGGGGGAGGGCACGTCCGGGAGGGGCGCGGCGGCGGCGGCGGCGGTGCACGCATGCGAGGCGAGCCCGTGCGACCCCGCGAGCCGCTGCAGCCCTGCGAGCGTGCGGACGTTGTCCGCGAGGCGGGGGTCGTAACCCCCCGCGAGGACGAGGCGGAGCCCCTTGGGGGCGGAGGGGGCCGCGCGCGCGAGGGCGAAGGACTCGAGCGCGAGGGCGAGGTCCTTCTTCCCTTCGAAGCGGTTGATCGAGAGGAGGGTGGGACGGTCGCTGGGCGCGTGCAGTCGTCGTCAGTCGACTACCGGGAGAGGCGAAGAAAGCGGGCGCAGGACGCACTTGATGAGCCACCTGTCCTTCTCCTCGATCTCTCCGCCGTCCTCCTCCTTGAGGGGCTTGATCTCCACCGCCGGGTACACGACCCTCGGGCGCCTCCCGAGCGCGCTGAACGTGTTCTCAAAGACCTCGGCGGTGAACCTCGAGTTGACGAGGATCTTGTCGGCCTCGCCCGTCGACGCCTGCTCGAGGGCGTCGATCGGCGCGCGGTACGTCTTTCGCAGCTCGCCCGAGAGGGAGAAGGGCGCGCCGGTGCGCGGGTCGTGGGCTGCTGCGGCGAGGCGGCGGGAGGAGGAGGAGGAGGGGGAGAGGAGGAGGTCGGGGAAGTGGCAGTAGAAGACGACGCGGTTGAGGCCCCACCAGCGGAGGAGGGGAACGGCTGCGCTGAGCTGGTCGACGACGAGGACATCGAACGGTTCGAGCTGCCTGCGGGGGGACCAGTCTGCGCTCGAGGCGAAGGGCGTGTCGAGCGGGAGGATGAGGAGCGAGAGGAGCGGGAGGGACGAGAGGTGGTAGAGGAGCTGGGCGAGGAGGAAGGAAAACACAAGGTGCAATTGGCGGAGCATGGCGCAGACGATGGTGAAGCGCCCGAGGAGTGACCGCGGGAAGAGCGAGTTGCCGAGGACGTGCACCTTGAGCGTGCCTGCGGATGGGTATCGCCGCGTCAGTTTCCTCGTCCCCTACAGTCCTCTTCGGAAAGAAGAGAGGGAAAGAGAGAGAAGCGCACCATCCCGCGTCTCCTCGAAGCTGCGCCCGTCCTTGCCTCCCTCGTGGTAACTCGTGAACACCTCGACCTCGTGCCCGCGCTTCTGAAGCGCGACCGCCGCATCGACGACGAGCCGCTCGGCGCCGCCTGCGTGCGTGCATCCTTGTCAGCGGTCTCTCTCGCGGGAGGTGGAGGGCGGGCAGCGGGGGAGGTGGGGCGGAGCGGGCGAGCGGGCGCCGCTGGTTCCTGCGGGCCCACACGCCCCGCGCACCACTTTCCAAGGAAGGGGAAGAGCGACGCACCTAGCCCCAAGTCGGGGTGGATGAACGCGATCCTGAGGCTCGCGGGGAGCGGGAGCGGCGGGTAGCTGTCCGGGTCGACGCGCTGCACGGGCGGGGCTTCCATCGCTGCCTGCCTTGCACGCGGGAGAGACTCTCGCGCTGAGCAAGGGAGGGGGAGGTGGGGAAGAGGAGGGAGCGCTGTCGGGGAGATGAGGACGACGACGACGGGCGGGGCGGGGACCGTGTCGCGCACTTTCGCGGGCGTGCAGGGCCAGGCGGAACGGCTCTTCGAATGCAAGACGAGAGCGGCCAGCAGAACCGCAAAGCCACAGGCTGAGAACGCGCGCTTCTCTCCTCCTCGCGAGCGGGTGCTTTCCCTCGCACGTCCTCCGCGCACCTCTCGACCGCCTCTCCCCCTCGACACCGACCACACCCGCCATCCGCTGAACCCGATCCTTCCCTCAGGCTAGCGCGCGCGCTACACCCTCTCCCACGCATCCCTCCCCCCCTCCGCCCCAGGAAGCTCCCTCGCGAGCCTGACCGTCCTCCTCTCGCCCGCCTGCGCAGTGACCTCGTCGAGCCTCGCGCCGGCCTTGAGCGCCGTCCAGCGCAGGACGGAGGGGTCGAGCCGGAGGCGCGTGTTGAGCGCTTGGAGGACCGGAGGGGAGCAGTCGAACTGCATGGAGAAGTAGCTGTGTGCGCGCGCGAGCCGGTCAGTTTGTGCAGCAGGTGGAAATGGCGGAGGTGCGAGGGTGCGCGGCTGCTACGCGCAGTAGCGAGAGGGGAGCGTCCCGCGAGAGGCGCAGCCAGCGGGCCAAGCCGCACTCGCCTCCGTCTGCGCGGCAGGCGTCGAGCGCAACCGCTACAGCGGATGCTCCGCCCGCTGTGGGCGGGGCGGAGGCACTTGAAGCGAGCGTGCGGGTCGCGCTCACCACCCTCGATGCGAGGGACAACCTCCCGCGGAGGTGCTGTCTCGCCCGCCGCGCCGCCCGTCTCGCACGCCACGCAGCGTACGCCTGTCCGTGAGAGGAGAAGCAGGCAGACTCACTCGCCAACGGCCCTGCCTTCGCCGCCGTCCTCGCCGCCTCCGCCTCCTCCACGGCGCTTGCCGACCTTCATCTGGTTGGGGAGGTTCCTGGTCCCCCAGTGGTCCAAGCTGCGGACGACGCCGCCGTTCTGTGCGACGAGGGCCGAGGTGGAGCGGAGGAGCGAGTGCAGAGGGGCCTGCGAGCGCGGGCGGGAAGGTCAGCGAGCGGGGAGAGGGAGGAGGAGCGGGAGGGGACGGACGAGGGTGGTGTGGTGCTTGGCGATGCAGACGAGCTCGTACAGCGGCATGCTGGGCGGCGGGTGGGAGCGGGGTGCTGTTCGTGAGGAGATGAGGATGCGAGAAGGTCCAGCTCGAGCGAATCACTGGCGGCGTGAGGGGCTGTGAGGGGGAGCAAGAGGTCGCGGCGGGGTGCGCTGAGGGAGGGTCGAGTGCTGTGCAGTCGTTAGAGTAGCCGCAGTTACGGGAGAGCGAGTCCAGCGGCGCGCGAGGCGGGGATTGGCGGGAACGGCGGCGTCTGCGCGCGGACTCTCGGCCCTCGGGTCGCTCGGACACATCTCCGCCGCTCCTCCCCCTCCTGGTCCTCTTCCAGCGCGCAACGATGGACGACTCGGGAGGCGGCTACCCAGCCCTGCCCGCCGCGTACGCCCACCTCGCCCCGCAGGCCCAGCACCAGCAGCAGCAGCAGCCCGCCCAGCCCAGCCGCACCCGTCAGCCGCCGGCGCCCATTCAGCCACTGGCAACCAGGACCAGCAGCAGCAAGGCCAGGGCCACTCGGTCCGCCCCCTCCGTGCCATGCTCGCCCGCGGCGCAGCGTACGTCCCCTCTCTTTGCATCCTCGCTCTTTGTCCGTCGAGGGCGTCGGCGTGGGGTGTCCGAACTTCTCCTCGCCTCCGCCGCTCCTCTCCCCCGGGGCGCGCCAGTCTGCACTGTACTGACGAGCACACTCCACGCTGCAGCTGCGACACCTGCCGCGCCCGCAAGGTTTGTCGCTCTTTCTCTCTCGCCCGCTCTGCTCCGCCGAGAGCGAGGCACCGGCGGCGCTACTCTCGGCCACATCGCCGCGCCTCCTCTCCCGCCGCGCGTGCTCGCGTACACGTCTCTGGGCCATGCTGGGCGTTGCTTGACGTCGGGACCTGAGGAGGAGACGCGCGCGCGGGTCGGGGGGCTCCTCATCCTGTCCCGAGGGGAACCGCAGCTGGCGGACCCGGGTCGGCCCCCTAGCTCGTCAGCCCAGATCTGCGCACCTCGCAGCGAGCACAGGGACCAACCATCGAAGGAGCACGCGCTGACCGCCCGCCCGCACGCAGGTCAAATGCGACGCCTCGCGGCCCTACTGCACCCCGTGCCTCAAGTCCGCCCGCGGCGACACGGCGACCGCAGCGCACAAGTGCAAGTACGAGGGGACGTCCGTCGCCGCCGCGCGTGAGGCGGCTGCCGCCGCGCGCGAAGCTGCCGGCGCGACGGGCGTCAAACGCAAGCGCAAGAGTGCCGCAGCGACGGCTCCCGCTGCGCCTGCTGCGCCGTCGTCGCACGATGAGGACGAGAGCGATTACAAGCGCCGGAGGATGGACAGCGTAGGCCCGTCGTCGCTGCCGCAGCCGCAGGCGCAGGTCTCGCAGCATGAGTACCAGGGCATTCCCGCCTGGGCGCAGCAGCAGCCCCTCCAGCACCAGCAGCAGCACCAGCAGCAACCGCTCCTCCCTGCCGCGGCGGCCGCGTACGCGGCTGTCCAGCACGCCCAGCAGCAGCAGCAGGCGTACGCTCCCCCTCCGCTGCCGCAGCCGCCCGCGCAGATCTCCCCGCCGCTCTCGACGTACTCCGCCCCGCGGAGCACGTACGGCGCGCCCCCTCCGCCTGCGCCCATGTACGACAACGGCGAGGCCGCCACCGCGCCGGAGACGGTCCCGCGCGAGATGGTCGAGGGGCTCGAGGGGCGCATCGCCGAGCTTGAGCGCGCGCTCCGGCACGCAGCGAACAACGGCGCTCCCGCCCCTGCCGCGGCGCAGGCACAGGCGCCGTGGTATGCCGCGCAGACGCAGGCCGCGCCACACACCCGCTCGCCCAGCTTCCCCTACGCGAGCTACCCGCCCGCGGGCGCGTCTCCCTTTGGCGGCGGCGCCCCCTCGCCATTCGGCGGCTCGGGGCTCCCGCCGCCTCTCTCTTCGTCGGCGTACGCGCCCAGCGGGCTCGGGACCGGCTCGCCGCTCGGCGGTGGGTCGGGAGCGTTCTCCGCCCTCCCGCCGCCGCTGAGCCTTCTCCCGCCCATCGCGCACCACTCGCCCCGCGGGGACCCCTCCCGCCGGAGCTTGAGCGCTCTCAGCGCTGCCGCCGCCAGCGCGGGCATGCTGGACGAGGCGCCCGGCAGCGCGACAAGCTGGGCCACCGCGAGCCCGCTGAGCAGCCTCCGCGGGACGGCCGACCTTGCGGGGAGCCCGCGCGCGATGGTCAGCTCCCTCCGCGGGACGGGACCGGGGCCGACCCCCGCGGCGGCGGTGGCGCAGACGCCGGGGGGGAGCAGCAGCGCGGACGCGCCGGGGAGCGGGAGCGGGAGCACGAGCGGGACGACGCCCGGCGACGCGGGCACGGGCGGCAAGCTCCCCGCCCCGACAGGAGGAGGGGCGGCCGCGTTCGAGCTGGACGAGCTCGCGCTCACGCCCGAGCTCTACGCGCTCCTGCATCCGCAGTACCCGCCCTCGTTGCCGCCCATCGCAGCCCTGCACCACCTCGTCAGCACCTTCTTCGTCCGCGCGTCCGTGCCCGCGACGATGCTCAGTCGCACGGGGGTCCTCGCGAGTCTGGCGTACGGCGGGCGACGCACGGTGGCCGGACGAGGCCCTCCTGCACGCCATGTGCGCCTACGGCGCGATGCACGTCTCGCCGTCGTCGCTCCTCCCCGCCGGCGCGCTCGGGCTCGAGCTGGACGAGGGGGGGAGGGGGCGGAGGGGCGCGTACTGGGAGAGGGAGGGCGACGCGAGCCCGAGGGAGTATCACTACCGGTGCGCGAAGAAGGCGATTGAGGGTGCGCTGGAGGGCGGGAAGGGCAGGAGGAAGATGCTCCAGGTGCGTTGCACGCGTCTCTGTCCTCGGGGGTTCGCCGGGGAGCAAGCTGACCAGAGACGATGCGCCGCGCCCGCAGATCGTCCAGGCGACGGTCCTGACGTGCTACGTCGCGTACCAGAACGCGCGCTTCCCCGACCTGTGGCTCTATGCCGGGCTCGCGACGCGCTTGTGTACGCCGCTCGGGCTGAACCACCTCGACCCGTGGGACTTTGCCAACGGGCGCTGCGGGCCCGAGGGCGAGGACTGGGGCGTCCGCGTCCGCTTTGTCGAGCGGAGGGAGCTCCTCGAGCCCCCGAGGACGGTCGAGGAGCATTGGGAGCGCGCGACGACGTGGTGGATGGCGTTTGCGGTCGATCGGTTCACGAGCGCGAGCACGGACTGGAGCACGAGCATCGACGAGAGTGCGTCGCCCGCGTCCTTCCCTCTCTTCGTTCCCCGTCCCGACGACGCTAACGACGCACTGGCGTTCGCAGAGGACATCAGCACGCACCTGCCGTGCATCTCGCCGTACCCGCTCCCGTCGCTCGAGATCGACACGGCGCTCGGGCTCGTCCCCTCGCTGAGCATCACGTCGCCGACGTTCCTCGACGACACCTCTGCGCCGATCGGGTCCCTCGGGCTCTACATCAAGGCGACGGTCCTCCTCGGGCGCGTGGTCAACTACCTCGGGCGCTTGCCGCGCACCAAGTGCGTCCAGCAGGGCGAGAGCTGCTCCAAGGTCAAGGTCCTCGCCAAGAGCCGGCCCGAGTTTGTCGAGCTCGACGTCGCGCTCAGCCGGTTCAAGGAGAACGTCGGTCCGCGGTTGTACGACGCCGTCGGCGACGGGATTGACGGGTTCCTCATCTCGGCGTACTGCATCCCACATGTGTGCGTCCTCGCACTCTCGTCCTCTCTTCCTCAGAGCGCGTGGCTGACGTGTGTGCCGCCCGCAGCGCGACGATCCTCCTGCACGAGGGCTTCACGGACCGCTACGTCCGGGACGCGACGTCGTCCCTCTCTCGCTGCCTCAGCGCAGCCAAGTGCGTCGTCAACGCGATGCACGTCCTGTACGGCTCGTCGTACGACCTCGGCGGGAACGACCCGTTCCTCCCCTTTTGCTGGAGCGTCACCGGCCGCGCGCTCGTCCGCGACTATGCGACGCGGAGGTTGTGGGGCGACGAGGACGATGCGGCGCAGGCCAAGGCGCTCGCCGAGAGCTGCCTGCAGTTCCACGAGATGTGCAGGAAGAACGGGAGCGGGATCGCTGGTGCGTCTTCCCTCTCTCTTTTCCTCTCTCGTTGTTGAGGGTGAAGCTGACGCGGTGTGCGCCCGCAGAGACGCTGCAGAAGACGCTCCAGCGGCACCTCGAGAACCCGGACTCGCTCCTCCCGCTCGATGCGACCGTGCGTCCTCCTCTCTCGTCTTCCTCTCTCCCGCACGCTGACCCGCTGAGTTCGCGCAGGAGGAGTGGACGCCCATCCGCACGATGGCGCCGTGAGGAGGAGGGAGACTGAGAGAGGGGAGGTGGTGACGTTCGTCGTACCCCGCATGCGTGGTGGTTGTGCTTTGTGATACCCTCTGAATTGCTTGTAGCTCACCCGTCGCAGCGATATACACACGCTTGTTGCGCTTGAGCGGGACGAGGACGAGGAGAAGAGCGCGGGGGCAGTCGCTCCTTTCCGGGTTCTGTTTCGGCGAGCTGTCCTGTGAGGGTGAGCTGGAGGGTCTGCACGCTTGACCGAGCCCCCCGAGGGCGGTGAGAGCGAGGAAGCGGGTTCATCAGTCTCCGGGGAGGCTCTCCCTCTTCCGCTCCGCTTCCTCCGCTCTCTCCCGCTCGAGAGCCCAGACGCGTCCGTGGAAGCATCCACAGCCAGCACGTGACCCTGCTCCGCGCACTCCTCCGCCCCCTGCGGCCGTCCCCACCTCTCTTCCCTCTGCGCCGCCCCGCCTCGACCATGGCCGCCCCCGCGCCGCGCTCGCTCCGGATCGCCACCGTCGGTTGCTCCCACGGCACCCTCGACGACATCTACGCGAGCGTCGCCCGCTGCGACGCCGAGGCCCGCGCTCGCGGCGAGCAGGAGGTCGACCTCGTCCTCTGCTGCGGCGACTTCCAGGTACGCGCCTCCTCTGTCCTTCTTTCCTGAGCGAACGTTGACGGGAGCGAACTGAGTAGGCGATGCGCAACACGTCCGACCTCGAGACGATGGCCTGCCCCGTCAAGTACCGCGCGCTCGGCCACTTCCACCAGTACTACAGCGGCGCGAAGAAGGCCCCCAAGCTCACCATCGTCATCGGAGGCAACCACGAGGCGTCCGGGTACATGTGGGAGTGGTGCGTTCACTCCTTCCCCGCCCTACGAGCGCGGGCTGATCACAAAGGAGTGCAGCTACCACGGCGGCTGGCTCGCGCCCGACATCTACTTCCTCGGCTTTGCAGGCTCGGTCCTCGTCGATGGGTGGCTCCGCATCGCCGGCGCGAGCGGGATCTGGAAGGGCGGCGACTGGAAGAAGGGTGCGTTTCCGCGCCTCCTTCTGCCCCTCATCTGCACGGATGCTGACGCATATGGAGCAGGACACTACGAGACGGTACCTTACGACGACCGCACGATCCGCTCGGTGTACCACATCCGCGAGTACGACGTTGCGCGGCTGCTGCAGGTGCGCTCTCCCATCTCCCCCTCCCCCCTCACATACGCTGACGTACACGTGGCGCAGCTCAAGAACCGCGGCGAGAAGGTCGACGTCTTCCTCTCGCACGACTGGCCGCTCGGGATCGAGCAGCACGGCGACACCAACACGCTCCTGCGGGAGAAGCCCTTCTTCCGTGACGAAGTGCGCCACATTTCCCTGCCATCGCTGCGCGCTCCACGCACTCAGAGAAGCTCACGGAGTGACGAAACGCACAGGTCGTGACCAACAGCCTCGGCTCGCCCCCGCTCCACGCGCTTCTCACCTCCCTCCAGCCGCGGTACTGGTTCTCGGCGCACCTGCACGTCAAGTTCGCCGCGCTGTTCCACCACGACGGCAGGCCGACCGTCGTCCTCCCGCGCAACGGCGGGCGGCAGCGCGCGCCGCAGGCGACGCAGCAGCCGCTCCAGGCGGGGAAGGAGAACCCGGACGAGATCGTCCTTGACGAGGAGGAGGAGGAGGGCGGCGCGGGCGAGCGCAGCGTCGACGGCCCGCAGAGCGAGGAGAAGGGCTGTGCGGGCGACTGCTCCGCCCCGGCGCACACGCACGGCGGACAGGCGGCGCCGGCAGCGAACCCGGATGAGATCGCGCTTGATGACGACGAGGTGGAGCAGGGCGGCGAGGATGTCGAGATGAAGGTTGTGGATGTGGCGGCGCCTGATAGGGAGAAGAAGGCTGAGGAGAAGGAGAAGGAGGTGGAGCCGGAGCTGGAGCTGGACCTGAGCAAGTCGACGAGGTTCCTCGCGCTGAGCAAGCCGGGACGGGGGAGGGACTTCCTCCAGGTACGTTCGCGCTCTCGACTCCCTCAAAAGATACGCGCTCACTCCGCTGCCCGCAGATTCTCGACGTCCCGGCCACCTCGACCTCGCCTTCCGCCGCTCCCTCCGCCCCCACACCCGCCGAGCTCCCCACCACCACCGGTGCACCGCCCTCCTCCGACGTGGCTGCCGCCGCCGAGGTCACCACCGACAGCGACGCCGTCGCCGCCGACACCGCGAACCCCGCCTCTCCCCGCCCCAAGCTTTTCTTCGACCCCCACTGGCTCGCCATCGTCCGCGCGACGGCGCCGTACCTCTCGCTTACGCCGCGGCCGACGCCCTTCCCCCCTCTCGCGGAGCTGAGCGCGAAGATCGAGGCGGACTACGCGTGGGTAAAGGAGAACGTCGGAGGGAGTGGAGATGGGATGGTTGAGGTGGATGAGGTGATGCGGTTTGCGAGGACGGCGCCGACGCAGGAGGAGTGGGAGCAGCAGGGGATGGTGCGGATGCGTGAGTCGGCTTGCGCCGCTTCCACTCGCCCTGTCGCCGCGCCTCGCTCAGAGGCGCGACGCCAGCCCGTGCTCATCCGCCGACAACTGACATCACACTCTCTCGGGCAGCCTCGTGGTACACCAACCCGCAAACGCTCGCCTTCTCCGCCCTCCTCGGCATCAAGAACCGCATCAACCCGATCCCAGAGGGGTATCTCGCCGCCCTCGAGGCGGAGAAGGCGCGCGCGCTCGCCGCCGCCAAGGCCGAGGCGCTCGCCGAGGTCGACGCTGCGGGCGAGCAGGTCGACGAGGAGCCTGCCGGTGAGACGGCCGCCGAGGTGGTGCAAAGGGGGGAGGAGGACGTGCCGGCGGGCCAACAGGAGAACCCGGAGGAGATCGCGGTGGACGACGACGACGAGTAGGGCGAGGGCGGACGCGCGGCGGGTGTTGTACGAGTGCTTGGAACCGCGCTGACGCTTGCTTGCCGGAGAACAGGTCGAGCGTTGCCTTCCCGCTTGCTCGCCTCCTCTTGACCTCCTCGCCCGCGCCACTCTCCTCCGCTGCCTCGGTTGCCATCGCTCCCCTGTCTTCCTGCTAGGTGCTTCCTCATCTGTCGACACCGACCTCGCGGCAGACGCGTTGGGACGAGCGCCCAAGAGCGCCTGTCGTCGCGGGTCTCCAACGGGTCTCCATCGCCTCGCTCGCGGTTCTCGTCCGACTTGCCCGCAACCCCGGCTCGCCTCCTCACACGTGGCGCCGCTTACGCCGCACCGAGGATGCACCGCCCTGCGACTTCCCGAGACGGTACTCCTCTCGCACGCCTCCGCGGATCCTCCGCAGGTCCTTGCGCTCCTCGCGGCGACAGACCCGCTTCTCTCGCTCGTTCTCTTCACTGCCACCGGGCTCTATCGCTCGTTCGCATCTGTCCGGCAACCCTATCGCCCTCGCTCAGCATGCTTGTGCGTTCACGTTCTCCCCTCGACCGCAGCGCCATCTGCGTTGAACTTCGCAACCTGACCTCCTCTTCCCTATCTCCTCGCACTCGCAGAGCCGCCGCTCGACCATCGTCGTCCCGACAGGCTCCGAACCGGGCAGCGCGTACGCGCACCCGGGCTCCGTGCGTCCCTCCCCTCCTGCGGCGAAGGCACAGCTGACCTCCTTCCCGCCGCACGGCGCAGATCAACGTCGACAAGATTGACGAGTGGCACGAAGACCTCGAGGGCGACAAGCAGTATGCGCTCGCGAAGACGATCTTCTCGCGACGAACATGAACATCGTGCTCAAGTCGCGTGAGGCAAGCATCTCGGACCAGATGCGTACGTGCCCCCTTCCGCCCATCTGACAGGGAGATAGGGCTGACGAGGCGGGGGACAGTGTTCAACCACCGCGTGTCAATCGAGGGCGAGCCCGTTGCGAACCAGCTCGCGTCGGGGCGCTGGTGCGCTCCGCTTCCTCTCGCTCGGGTCTATCACTTCAGCTGACGATCGCTCCTCCTCCCGCCTTCCCCTCCCGTTCGTGCACGCTCGCAGCTGGCTCTTCGCGACGTGCAATGTCACGCGCATCTTCACCTCGCGGAAGTACAACCTCGGCGAGTTCCAGCTCTCGCAGGTGCGCCTTTCTCCTCATCCTTCCCCTTCCATCTCTCCGTCCCCTTTACTCGCCTCTACAACAGCTGATTGGCTCGCTAATGGCGCGCAGTCGTACCTCTTCTTCTACGACCACCTCAGCAAGGCCAACTGGTTCCTCGAGCAGTGCATCGACCTGAGCGAGGAGCCGCTCGACTCGCGCGTGATGCAGTACGCCATGTCGAACATGCCCGTCGCAGGACGGCGGCCAGTGGGACCTCGCCGTCTCGCTCGTCGAGGAATTTGGCCTCGTCCGCAGACCGTCTACCCCGAGTCGTGGAACTCGAGCAACTCGGGCGCGCTCGACGCGCTCCTCACGAGCAAGCTGCGCGAGATGGGCTTGCAGCTCCGCGCGGTCATGCACAAGAACTCGCAGCTCCGCAGGAAGGAGGCGGTTGCGGCGGCGAGGGAGGTCAAGGATCGCATGCTCAAGAAGATCTACCGCATCCTCACCATCACGTGCGGGACGCCGCCGAAGCCGGACCAGCAGGTGCGTCTCGTCGCTTCCCCTTCCCCGCGGCGAGACTGACGAAAGGCACACCGCATGCAGTTCCTCTGGGAGTACAAGGACAAGGCGGGCAAGGTGCGCTCGCTGCGGACGACGCCGCTCGAGTTCGCGCAGGTGCACGCGGGGTACAACTGCAGCGACACCGTCTCGCTCATCAACGACCCGCGGCACCCGTACAAGCAGGTGTACACCGTCGAGCGCCTGGGCAACGTCGTCGGCGGGAGGCCGGTGCGCTACCTCAACCTCCCGAGCGAGGCGCTCAAGCAGATCGCGATCGAGATGATCAAGGCGGACTACCCCGTCTGGTTCGGCTGCGATGGTGCGCCCACTTCTTCTCTCACCGTCCAGGAGTGCGTCTCGCTGATAGCCCGCCCGCCTGCAGTCGACAAGGCGAGCGACACCGCGCATGGTATCATGGACGTCCGGCTGTTCGATTACGACGACGCGTTCGGCACGCGCCTCAACATGGACAAGCGCCAGCGGATGCTCGCGCAGGACTCGTCCATGACCCAGTGCGTATCCCTTCTCGCCACTGCACGGCCGCGCGACTGACGAGTGCCGGCGGCAGCGCAATGATGTTCACGGGCGTGCACCTCGACGAGCACGGCGAGCCGGTCCGCTGGCGTGTCGAGAACAGCTGGGTTCGTCGCGCTTGACCTTCTCATCTCGCTTCGGTACGAACTGACGGCTTCCTCTCGTCGCGCAGGGCCCAGACGCGTGCAACAAGGGGTGCGTCCGTCTTCCTGTATAGCCAGAACCGCTTGGCCGCGACCCTGCGCTTCCCTCGACGGACCTGACTCTCCCTTCCTCCGCTCTCCTGCTCCTCTCCCCACTTGCCCCTCGGCTCCGCTTTCGCTCTCGTTCACAACACGCCCCTTTTGCACAGCTTCCTCGTCATGACTGACGCATGGTTCACCGAGTACCTCTTCCAGATCGTCGCGCCTCGCAAGTTCGTCTCGCAGGAGCTGCTCAACGTCTACGATCAGGGCAAGGTCACGCCGCTCCCGCCGTGGGACGTTCTCGGTACGTTCTCTCCCCGCTCTTTGCGTTCCCATCGACAAAAGGTGGACTCGAGATGTTCACCTCGAGGCGTCCGCCCTCCTCCGATCCTCCAGGTTCTTGCGCTTAGAGTCCCCGTCCTCGCAATGCACGTATTCACGCTCTGCCCGTCGCCACAGTGAACTGAGTGTTGGAGAAGGGTGTGCATATGTAGCTGGGAATAACTTGTGCGTGATATCGGCCGAGTGAGATGCGTTCCCCCTCGCCGCGACGGGCCGGTCTGCTCGGTGCCCCTTCCGCTCGAAGCGCGCATCGCCCCGCGCTGACTGCCGTGCCGCCGTGGCTCTTGTTTCATTCGCTGCTGTCCTGCTCGTGCGGAGCCAACTTGACGCTCCACGGAGTGGGGGCGGCGGGCCCCTCTCGTCCTCCTCCTCCGCTCGCTGCTCTCGCTCTCGCTTCACACGCTCTCCCGCTGCTCAGACTGACATGAAGACCCAAGCTTACGTTCTCGCGGGTGCGCACTGCTTGCTCGCCTGCGCTGCGACGCCCCGCGCGCTGTGCTGACCCCCCACTTCCCCGCTCGTCCGCCGCGAGCAGAGAAGGATGCGCCGTTCGTCCTGCAGGACGTCGAGGTGCGTCGCAGTTCTCAGCTAGCCTCTGTGTGCACCGAGCTGACCTGAAGCGTGGCGCGCAGCTGCTCGAACCGGAGGCGGAGGAGGTCCTCATCGAGGTCGTCGCTTGCGGGTACGTCCTCCTTCGCCGTCGCTCCAAGCCGGTCCTCCGCTCCAGAAGCGCACGTTGTAGCGGAGCTGCACGGCTCGCAGGGCGCCGCTCGAGAAGAACACCCTCGCTGACCTCTTTCACTCCTGCCGCTCAGCATCTGCCACACCGACCTGTGCATCCAAAACGGCGCCTTCCCCTCGCCCTTCCCCAACGTGACGGGCCACGAGACGTCGGGCATTGTCGTCAAGGTCGGCTCGGGCGTAAAGAAGGACCTCAAGGCCGGCGACAAGGTCCTCTGCTCGTTCAACTACTGCTCTTCCTGCAAGCCGTGTCGAGTGCGTGCTTTCCCCTCCTCCGCCTCATCATACCGCGCTGACTGCCTTTCCTCCTCGCATCACCTTTGCTCTCCCCGTCACTCCCGCCGCGCTTCTCCGCCTCAGACTGGCCACCCCGCCGCATGCGAAGGCTTCGCAGCGATCAACTTCGGCCGCCAACGCAGCGCCGCCGTCGGAAACAAGGCGGGCATCCGCGGGCCGGACGGCGAGGAGGTGTACGGCGCGTTCTTCGGGCAGAGCGGGTTCGCGAAGCACGCCGTCGTCGTTGAGAACTCGGTCGTCAAGGTCGCGGACGACGCGGACCTGACGACGCTTGCGCCGATCGGCTGTGGCTTCCAGACTGGGTGTGTTCTCCCCCTCCGCTGGAGAAGGCAGACGAGCGAGTCTGACTTCCGCTTCCTCCCGTAGCGCCGGCGCGCTCCTGAACCGCCTCAAGCCCGCAAAGAACAGTAGCCTCGCGATCTCGGGCCTCGGCGCCGTCGGTGCGGGCGCACTCTTCGCAGCAAAGTACCTCGGCGTGGAGACGATCGTCCTCCTCGACGTCGTCCCCGGCAAGCTCGAGATGGCGCGCACGTTCGGCGCGACGCACACGTTCAACGCGCGCGACGCCGACGTCGTCGAGCAGGTTAGAAAGCTCACCGAGGGCGGGGTCGACTACTTCGTCGAGTGCAGCGGCAACGTCCACGCCTTGAAGGCCGGGTGGGAGATGACCGCCAACTTGGGAACGCTCCTCTCGTGCGGAACGCCCGGGCCAGGCGTGAATCCTCCGTTCGGCATCTTCGAGAACCTGACGACCTGCGTGCGTCCCCTTCCCTCACCCAACATCGGCAAGACTAACCACCCCGGCTGCGGACGCGCGCGAGCAGAAGACGTACATCGGCCTGTGCGAGGGCGACTCGAACCCGCCCGAGTTCGTCCCGTTCCTCGCTCAGCTCTACGCCGAGGGCCACTTCCCGATCGACAAGATCAGCAAGACGTTCGCGTACGACAAGCTCGACGACGCGGTGCATGCCATGTGCGCCTTCTTGCTCCCTGCTTGGTTTCACCGGTGCGCAGGCTGACATGGAGCGCGCGCAGGCACACGGGCGAGGTCATCAAGCCCATCGTCGTGTTCAAGCAGACCTGAGCCAGGGGTTTGCGAAGGTCGCGAGCGGGCTTTCCTCCTCTTCGTCTCGTGAAGTGCAGTACTCCGCAATCCGAACGCAGTGAATTTGTGTGCATGCACGGCTCTAGAGAAGCATCGCTGCGAGGGAGCATCCTCGGGGGCGGTTGAGCAGCAACGATGCGACGTTCCCCCGTCTCCGCAGCAGCGACAGTCATTCGTTCCTCCTTTCTACGCTCCGTCCGCACCGACCGCACGCTTGCCGCCCTCCCCGCCAAGCTCCGCGAGCAGCGCGGCAACCTCGTCGAACGGCGACACGTTGGGCAGCCCAAACGCAGACGAGGGGACGGCGCTCAGCGGGCCGAGGCGCTGCGGGATGGCGAGGGCGTCAGCACCGTTCTCCGGACGACGCGAGGACGAAAGGGAGGGGGACGCACGTGGTCAGCCGCCTGCTCGTCGCTGATGAACCCGCGTTCAGAGAGCGGGATGCGCGAGAGGGCGGAGAGCGCGGCGAGGGCGCGAACGCAGGTGGCCTGGGACTGCTGTTCCAGCTGACCGGGTTGCGGATAAGTTTGTAAGTGTAGGGCATATGGGCGGAAGAGAAGAGGAGGCGCACCTCGTCCTTCACGAGCGCGGCCCGCTCGGCACAGTACGCCGTCCAGTTCGCGAGCGTCTCCTCGCCTTCTGCACAGCGTGTCGGGGGGAGTTTGTCGAGCCACTCGAAGCGCTGGCGGAAGCGGCCGCGCTCGGCTGCGACGGCGTCGATGGCAAGCGAGGGGAGGAAGGGCGAGGAGAACTTGGCTTGCGGACGGGTGGCGGCGGGGTGGTGTGTTGCCTGCGGAGCCCAGTGGTCAGAACGGGGGGACCGCGAGTGGGGGAAAAGGCGCACCAGCCAGCAGGCCCTGCAGACCGCCTCGACCGCTTGCGCCTCCGCCCGCTTCGCTTCGAGGTACGCCCGCCCCTCCTCACCCTTTTCCTTCTCCCTCAACGGCGCCTCCCACGCGCGCCCCACCCGGGCCGCCACCCGCCCCGCGACCCACCACGCCTGCTGCGCGCCCTCCCCGCCCGGGAAGAGGCCAACCTGATCCTCGAATCCGCTCAGGAGCGCGTCGAGCGCGAGCTCGCCCGCCAGCGCGACGAGCGCCGCGCCCATCTGGGCGGCGCCGACCGCCGCGCGCGCCCCGTGACCAGGCGGGAGCGCGTGCTCCACCGCGCTGCGCACCTCCTGCAGCGTCTCCGCCGCGTCGCCCTCCGCCTCGCCGACGAGCGCACTCCACGCCGGCAGGCTCTTGATTGCCCACCTCCTCGCCCTCGCGCGGTTCTGCCCCGCCTGGTGCGGCGCGTGCTGTGCGACTTTCGCGGCTGCGCGGGCGAGGAAGGCCGAGAGCCTGTGCGCGGGCTGGGCGGGGTGGGACTCGCGCGCGAGAAGGAGCGGGAGGAGGGAGAAGAGCGAGGGGGGCAGGGCGGTGAGGGTTGTGAGGAGGGAGGTGGAGAGGGTGGAGAGGGGGGAGGTGGAGAAGAGGTGTGTGGGGGTGGCGATGAGCGACTGAGTGGTCGCGCGGGGGTCAGCGCGGGGACAAGAAGGGGGAGAGAGAGTGGGCGCACCTGCTGCAGCGACCGCACGTACGGCGCCGCCTCTTTCCGTCCACGCACGCGGCACCACTCATGCAGCTCCTTCCACCCGGCGTTCCCAACCCGCCACCGCTCCCAGAGGCGCATCAGGCTCTCGAGGTCCGCGACGAGCGCGCGGAGGAGGTCGTACGCCCCGCCGAGCGCGAGCGGGACGACCGGTCGCGGGGGCTGCTGAGTCGCGAGGAGGGGGATGGAGGGGGAGGGGAGGAACGCGGCGCGGAGGGCGTGCGGAGGAGAGAAGGGCGAGAGGTTCGGGGAGGACACTGAGGAGGGGAGGAGCGACGCGTAGGACTGGATGCGCGTCAGGTGGTGCGAGATCGACGAGGGGGAGGTGTGCGCGGGAAAGGTGAGGAGCGCGATCGGGTAGAGGAGGTCCTGCGGTCGCGAGGCGTCAGTTCCCCGAGTCGAGCGGAACAAGCGAGAGAAGGACTCACAACGCGCAGCATGACCCGTACGATCAGCGCGCTCCTCATTTCCTCGCTGAGCCACTCCGCCTCAGTCTGCTCCTCTGCCTGCAGCCACCGCAGCGCATCGTCCAGCGCACGGAGGACGTCATCGACCGAAACGGTGCGCTCGGCCGGCTGTTCGGGCGCAAGTGGCGCCTGCCCGGGGACGAGGAGAGGAGAGGCGGGCGAGGTGGGCGGAGAGACGGGAGGGAAGCAGGATGCCATGAGCGTGTTAAAGGAGAGGGTGCCAAGTGCAAGGTGGACGTCCTCGTGCTTCGCAAGGGGGTCGGGAAAATGAAGCGTCAGCCGCTGTGGCGCAGGAACAGGCGAACGGACGCAGGGTCAAACCTACCTCGTAGACCTGTCCCTTCGACAGCTCCTCCCAAGCGATCTCGCTAGTCTTGAGCACGCCGAGGAGCAGCGCGCGGAGCACGATCGTCCGCAACTTGGACTGCTCGTTGGCCGGCGCGGCAGAGGTCGACTGCGCGAGGCCGGAGAGGGCACCGAGGGAGGCGGGGCGGAGGTAGTTGCACGTCCAGAGTGTTGAGGAGAGCGGGTGACCGGAGTGGAAGGTGGCCTGCGGGTGTGAGTTGCGAGGCAGGTTAGGCGGTGTGTGCAGGGGAAGAGCGAGGACGGAGGCGCACCTCGAGGCGCAGGATCTCGTCGTGCACCCAGAGTACCTCTTCAGCAGAAAGCGGGAGCGACGGGTCGAACGGCGGGAGGTCAGGGTGCGCCTCGCGCTCCTTCTGCGCGTGCAGGAAGGTGTCCGTGCGGGCGTCGTTGACCTGCGCGCACCCACAGCGAGTCAGTCTCGCACCGACCGCAGGACGAGCAGGTTGACGAAAGGGAGGAGAGACGCACCTCGATTGCGCTCATGAGGTCCATCATCGCGTACCGCTCGTCGCGGACGAGCTGGCCTTTGGCGAGGTCTGCCATCGCCGCCTCGAGCAGAGGGACCGGATCGGCGTACTCGGACACTGCGAGAGGGTCCATGGTGTCTGTCGGGTGTACGAAAGAGTCAGTGTGGGCTCGGCTAGGGCGCGAAGAGGGGGGTTGAGGGGGTCGGGCGGGAGAAACGAGGGCGCAGCAGGTGCTCCACCCCGGTAGGCAAGGATTCCACAGGCTGAACCGCCCTGTCCGATCTCTTGGCGAGGTCCCACGAGAGCTCACCTTGTCCCGTGGTGTGCGTTCCTCTGCGCGGGTGACCCTCGGATGCGGTCGATGAGGAGAAGCGGGAGAAGCGACGGCAGCGTCCCAGAGTCTCGTGCTTGTCCAGTAGTCCCGAGACAGAGTCCAGCAGTAGCCCAGAGACGCAGACTGTTCCACTGAGCGGGAGCGATGTCGGGTTTCGAGGGAACCGCGCCCCTCTCCCTCCTCCCCCGCGCTCTCCTCCCCTTCCACCCCGCGCGTGGATCCGTTCTCGCCGTAGACGCATCCGCCGCGGCCCTCTCCCCCTCCACCCCACTGGGTTTGGCCCCCGTCCTTGCCCTCGTCGAACAGCATCACCGCTAACCCCGTCCCTCCTTCCCCCGCCCCGCCCCGCCCCCTGCCCCGCCCGGTCCTCTGTGCGCACGTGCGACCATGTCCAGCCACCCACGCGACGACGCACGCCGCTCCCGCGCACGCCCCGAGGACGACGACGGCGCGCTGCCCTGGTGGGAGCACGACCGCCGTGGTCCCCAGTCCCGTGGCTTCGACGACGAGCAGCCCCAGCGCAGGGCCGCGTCGTACTATGACCGCGATGCTGCGCCGGACGAGCGCGACCACCACGGGGGCGGAGGGAGGGGCTACGGCGGCGGCGGCGGAAGGGGAGGTGGGGCGGGAGGCGGGGGCTACACCCGCGACGGCTACGATCGCAGGGGCAGCGACGCGAGGAGGTACGACGGAGGCGGCGCGCGCGGGTACTATGACCGTGATCGCGACGCGGGGCGCGACGACCGCGACCAGGGCGGGCGGAGCAGGCGCGACAGCCACGGCCAGGACGCGCGTCCGCCGCCCCGTAGGACGGGCATCCCTCCCCCTGTCCCTCCCGCGCAACAGCCGCAGGCACCTCCGCCCGCACCCGCAGCTCCTGCCGAGCCTGCAGCTCCTTCTGCCGCCGACGTAGAGGAGGGCGAGTGCGTCTCACTCTTTCGCTTGCTCCCCCCGCTTGCACTGACTCTCCGAGCACACAGGATTAATCCGGCTCTCGAGCCCGAGCTGGACCTCACGCCCGTCGCCGAGCCCGACCCCGAGGCGATCCTCGCCGAGCGGCGGCGCAAGCGCGCCGAGATCCTCGCCAAGTACGCAGGCGCCGCGTCCAACACCCCCGCCGCGGCGCCCTCGGGCGGCGCGACGCCCGACGTCAAGCGCGAGGCGCCCGACGAGGAGACGGTCGGGACGCCGGGGAGGGAGCAGGTCGAGCGCGCGGCGAAGCGGCTCCGCATCGGGACTGGTGCGTGCTCTCCCTCTCCCCGCGCCTCGCTTCTACCGCGCTGACGCTACGCGCGTGCGCACGCAGACTCGCCCGCCATCTCGTCGAACGAGCACTCGACCCGCGCAGTCTCCGTCGACCCCCTCGCCGAGTCGTCCTTCTCGCTCACGAAGGACGCGGCCTCCTCCTCTGCTGCGTCCGGCGCGCCAGCCGCGTCTGCGGGGCAGACCGACGCGGAGGAGGTTAGCGCGGCGGACTACGACCCCGACGGGGCGGACGATGACCGGCGGCAGCGGCGCGAGCTGGAGAGGGAGAGGGAGGCGAAGGACCGCGAGGGGGTGATCGAGGTGGAGGAGAGCGAGGAGGAGGGCGATGAGGACGACGACGACGAGGACGACATGTTTGCGATCGGCGTCGAGGAGAAGAAGTCCAAGACGAGGACGGGGAGGAAGAAGAAGGCGGGCGTGCCGGTGCGTCTCTCTCCTCCCCTGTTGCCCTTGTCGGACGATGCCTCCGACGGGGTGCTCTCGTAGAGGGCTGAGCCTGACGCCCCGACCTCGTGCGCAGATCGTCAACCGCGGCCTTCCCACGGGCACGACCGACGCATCCCTCCTCGCAGACAACTACGACGACGCAGAGGGGTACTACCGCGTCATCCTCGGCGAGGCGCTCGACGAAGGGAGGTACCACGTCGTCGCCAACCTCGGCAAGGGCATGTTCTCGAGCGTCGTCAAGGCGCGCGACCTCGGCGAGAAGGGCTCGGGCAAGTACGAGGGCGAGCCTGGGCTGGCGGGCAGGGGCGTCGGAGAGGGAGAGAGGAGGGACGTCGCGATCAAGATCGTTCGCAGCCAGGAGAGCATGTGCGTCCGCCTTCCGCCTTCGAGTGATTGGCTTAGCCCGCTCCGTGTGTTCGCGCCGCGGCGATGTCCCGCAGCAACTTGGCCTGGACCTGACCAATTGCATCTGCGCAGGTTTAAAGCCGGTATGAAGGAGGCGCAGATCCTCCGCCGGCTGCGCGACGCCGACCCCGACGACAAGAAGCACCTCGTCCGCCTGCACCGCACGTTCGAACACCGCGGGCACTTATGCCTCGTCTTCGAGTCGCTGAGGTGCGCTGCGCTCCCTTCGCTTCCTTCTCTGCACCCGCAGCGAATGGGGCTCACCCGTAATGCGCGCCGCACAGCATGAACCTCCGCGAGGTTGTCAAGCGCTATGGCAAAGACGTCGGGCTTAACCTGCGCGCCGTCCGCGCGTACGCGAGCCAGATGTTCCTGGCGCTCGCGCTCATGCGCAAGTGCGAGATCATGCACGCCGACCTCAAGCCCGACAACATCCTCGTGAGTCGGGGCCTCGCTTGTTCTGGTAGCGGGCGCTGTCAGAAGTAGCGTCCGCTGCCTTCTCCAGCCAGACTATGCCCTACTGACGGAATGCGGACGCGCACAGGTCAACGAGAGCAAGTCGACGCTCAAGGTGTGCGACCTCGGTTCGGCGTCGGACGTGAGCGAGAACGAGATCACGCCCTACCTCGTCTCGCGCTTCTACCGCGCGCCCGAGATCAGTGAGTTTCGCCGTTCCTTGCACCGCCTGGTCTTCTTCGCTTTGAGCGAGGAGGCGAAGCGTTCGTTCTGCACGGTGGTGCTGACCCGCCCCTCCTCCTGCAGTTCTCGGGCTGCCGTACGACTGCTCGCTCGATGTCTGGTCCATCGCGTGCACGCTGTACGAGCTGTACACCGGCAAGTGCGTCCCGCTCCTCGCCTCCCCGCCACGACTCGCGCTGACCCGCCCTTTCGTGCGCAGGATCCTGTTCCCCGGCCGGACGAACAACCACATGCTCCTGCTCATCATGGAGACCAAAGGCAAGTTCAACCACAAGCTGATCCGCAAGGCGCGGTTCCACGACCAGCACTTTGACGAGAACCTCAACTTCCTCTACGTCGAGAAGAGCGTGAGCCCCCTTCCCTTCCAACACCCCGCTCCCGCGCTAACACCCAGAGCGAGCAGGACACGGTCACCGCGCGGCAGATCCCGGGCAAGCCCCCGTCCGACCTCCGCTCGCGGCTCATGCCGCCCGGCCTGACGCGCAAGCTCAAGGAGGACGAGGTCCGCCTCCTGACGAGCTTTGTCGACCTCCTCGACAAGATGCTCAGCCTCGAGCCGGGGAGGAGGCCGACGCCCAAGGTGCGTTTGCGCGGTTCTCGCTTCTCTGCAGGCGGGACGGTTGAGCGCGCACGGTGTCGCTCGAGCCGTTCCTACGTCCTTGCCGGCGCATACTGACTACTCGCCCTCGACGTCCGCAGGAGCTGCTCAGCCACCCGTTCATCCGCGGATGAAGGTGAGGCGCGGGTTGCGCATGGAGACGAGGGGAAGGGGAATGGATGGCTTCAGGCGTTCGATTGTCGGAGGCATGTCACGCGTAATCCTGCTCCTTGTACATACACTCCTGTGCCCTGCGTCTCTCGATGCTGCGCTGCGCTTCTCTCTCCTCGCCTCGCCTCACCTCGTGCGCTCTGCCCCGCTTTCACGTGCGCACGAGGACCAACCCGTCGCTCGCGGCCGAGAGCGTCGCGCCGCACGTGCAGAGCGGCGCTAGTCCCAGTACGCGCGTTGCCCGCCCGACCGGCTCCGACGGGTCGGCGGAAGAAGCGGCAGAACGCAGCGATTCGAGGCGAGATCGCGCTCGCTCTCCCCAGATGGCCCCCTCTCGCATGCTCATTCGCGCGCCCGCTCTGGCATGTCCCCTACCGAGCACCTCGTCGACGCCTGCGGAGGGGCACGCCTGTGCGCTGCGGGCCGAAGCTGTGGGAACGCTCGCTCTTCCTCCTCCTCCTCGAGCGACGCTGCCCGAGCGCCTGCGCCTCGCGCGACAGGTGCACGACGTCTTCTGGAGCGACCGACGGCAGGCTGCGCCCCCGGACCGCGGCACATGCGAGCTCGATCGCGTCGTCCTCGTCCTTGTTGCGGAAGGCGTTCGGCACGCCCCGCACGCGCCGTGCAGATTGCCCTGCTGGATCACGCTCGATGCGGGCTCCTTGCGGGATCTGAGTTCGCGTCTGCATTCATCCCGCAGGAGCAGCCGCTCTGTCGCTCAACCTCTGTTCTCGCGCGCGGTCAGCTTCTTTCCTCGCCTCGGCTGGCTCGCCCGCGCTTCTCTTTCTCCTGTTTCGTACTCGCTGCTGTGCTCTCCGTCCTCGCCGCCCCCCGTCGCACCTTCACACCCCGTCGACGCAGGAGCAACATGCTCGGCGCGTACTTCGCTCTCGCCGCGCTCGTGGCAGGCGCATCTTCAGTGGAGGCCTTCTGGCGCCTGTACGTCTCTCTCCTACACCGTTTGACGCGTCGCAGGACTGATCTCCACCCGCAGGCCGTGCGGCAACCCGCTTGTCATCGAGCGCGCCGACAGCATTGTCTCGCCGGGCAAGGTCGGGTGCGCCCTCCTTCCCGGACTGTCTACGCCCGCGCAGACGTTCACAGAGTACGCACGATTGACCTCCGTGCATGCGGCGCAGCGGACATGTCCACAACATCCTCGGCGGGAGCAATTTCGCCCTGCAGCACTCGTTCGAAGACCTGCGATCCAGTGAATGCACATCCTGCCTCGTCAAGCAGGACATGAGCGCATATTGGACGCCGCAGCTGTACGCGCAGTATGCGAACGGCTCGTTTGCGAGCGTGGCGACGACGGGCGGCGGCCTCATCTACTACCGTGCGTTCTCCCCATCCCTCGACTCCTTCTCGCCTTTCTGCAGCTCCTGCTACGCCTACCTCGCCTGCTACTATGAGTTAAGCTTCCGCTGATCTCCCCACTGCCGCAGTCCCGCGCTATCACAAGTCGGACACGATGAACGTCACGGCCTTCCCTGACGGCTTGCGCATGCTAGCTGGCAACCCCTTCAAGCGCAGCTACGACAGCAGCTCGCCGACGGCGCAGGCGATTGGGTGGAACTGCTTGGGTGCGAACGTTGCTGCGACGTGCGCCTCCCGCCTGTTCAGGGGGAGCAACGATTGACCTTCTTGACTTGCGTCCTCGCAGTCGCCAGCCTTACCTGCCGCCTTACGACTGGTGCGTTCGACGCTCTTATCACACGCACGGCTGCCTTTGCCCTTTGAGAGGGCTGCCGGCGCGTTGAACGACATGCTGACCTCGCTTCCACAGCCCGAACGGCCTACGCGGCGAGATCCGCTTCCCGAGCTGCTGGAACGGCAAGGACCTCGATTCGGCGGACCACTTCTCGCACATGGCGTACCCGATCGGCGGCGAGTCGGGCCGTGAGTTGCTTGCTTCGCCTTCAACCTCCTCCTCCTCCTTCTCCTGGACTTCCCTTCCGCCAGTTCCTTTCCCTGCCCACTTCCCTCTCGCTCTATTCGATGCAGAGATCGAGGTACTAACGAGCTTGCGTTTGCAGCGTGCCCGGCTGGCTACCCCGTCCGCGTCGTTACGCTCTTCTGTACGTTCCTCCTCATCCTGCGGAGGCCGGGCGCGCCCCTGACACTTCCCGCTCTCACGTCTCCGACGCTCATCGCGCACTTCCTAACCACTTCCCCGCGCGCAGACGAGATCATGTGGTCGGTGCACCCGTGGAACGCGCTCCGCTCGCAGATGAAGAACCCGCAGCAGCCGTTCGTCCTCGCGATGGGCGACGCCTCTGGGTTCGGCTACCACGGCGACTTCTTCAACGGCGTGAGTCCCGCGCTTCGTTTCCCGCTCTCTCGGTCGAGGAGATACGAGGGAGGATGTCCGCCGCGGGTTTGGGCCGCGTCCAGCAAGCTGACCTTCTAGAGCCATAGTGGGATCGTAAGGTCCTCCAGGAGGCGATCGACACCTGCACATCCGACACGGGGATCATCGAGTACTGTGCGCTGCCCCTTCTTCTCCTGCCGCTCTCTCCGCTGACTCGCCCCTTCCTCCACAGGCAAGGTCTTCGACCTGTACGATGCCGGCCACTCGTGCCGCAAGACTCCCGACGTCAACGAGGTCGTCCTCGGCACGCTGTCCAAGCTTCCCGGTTGCAACCCCCTCACGGGCGAGGGGCCCGATGCGACGCCCTGCGCGGACCCGAGCCCGCCGGCGGTGTTCGCTCACCCGGTCGCTTACACCGGCTCTGCACCGTGCGCTCCTCTCCTCTGTCCTTCCTTCGTCACGGACTGAAGCGCGAGCGCGCCCCGCAGCCCCGTCGGGGCGCAAGTCCCGAGCAGCTCGCCCTCGGTGCTCACGTCCTACACGTCGAAGAACGGCTCGGTGTTCACGTACCAGGACTGCTACTCGGACCTGGTCAGCGGGCGCGTGCTCCCGAACGGGCTGTCGACCAAGACGAAGACGGTCGAGGCGTGCCTCGAGGCGTGCGACGCGAAGAGCTACGCTTACTGCGGTGCGTCGCGCTTCCCTTCCGAGTACTCGCGCAAGGACTGATCTCCTACCTCGCGCGCAGGTGTCGAGTACCATGGCGGTGCGCCCCCGACCCTTTCCCCACCTCGCATACTGCGCTGACCGTTCCCTACCCTCGCAGAGTGCTGGGGCGCCAACACCCTCGGCGCGAGCTCGACCGCCCTCGGCGCCGGCGCTTGCGGCCTCACGTGCAACGACAACCCGCTGCAGTACTGCGGCGGCACTGGCGGCCCAGGCGGCGCGAGCATGGAGCTCTACACGCGCAAAGCCGCGGTCAAGCCGAGCTCGAGTGCGGTGAGCAGCGCCGCGATGACGACGACGACGACGAGCAAGGTGGCTACGTCCACTGCGGCGAGCGCGACGACCACGACGACGACCACCACGACGACGACTACGGCGGTCCCGACGCCCACGCAGACGGGCAAGGTCGGCTACAACAAGGGCTGGTCCTGTGCGCTGCGCTCCACCTCCTCCTCCCGCTCTCTAAACCGAACTGACGAGCTGCCCGCCGCGCAGACTCGGGTTGCTTCGCCGACCTCGTCAACGGCGGCCGCTCGCTCCCCGTCGCCCTGACCGGCCAGTCCAACTCGACCGTCGACGGCTGCCTCGCCGCCGCGGACGCCGCCGGCCTCGCCGTCGCCGGCCTCTCGTACTACGGCGAGTGCTGGGCTGCGCCGGCGCTCTCGCCCGCGGCGGGCGCGCTCGGCGCCGCAAAGTGCAGCATGAAGTGCAACGGCGACGCGGCGCAGACGTGCGGCGGGTCGGGCGCGCTCGATGTCTACACCTCGACGACGAGGAAGGTAGTCACGGGACCGTCGAGCAAGGAGCTGCAGACGTTCGGCGCGTGGACGTATGGCGGCTGTGCGTCCCTCCCTCCTCCATTCACGCCTCCTGCTCGAGCTAACCCTCCCGCATGCAGGCTACCAGGACCTCGTCAACAACGTTCGTTCGCTCCCGACCGGCCTCAACAACGCGAACAAGACGGTCGAGGCGTGCCTCAACGCGTGTACCAAGAACGGCGCGGCGGTCTGCGGCCTTTCGTACTGTGCGCCCCGCTTCCTCCTTCTTCCTCGCGTTCTAGCTGATGGCCGACTCGCGCAGACTCGGAGTGCTGGATGAGCAAGACGGCGATCGCGACGCCGCTTCTCGCCGAGAGCAGGTGTGGCTTCCCGTGCGCGGGCAACCCGAACGAGTGGTGCGGCGGCGACGCGGCGCTCTCGGTGTGGCGCTCCTCCGTGCGTTCTGCCCTTTGCTCGTCCCGCATGCTACTGCTGACGCCGATCCGTCCGAGCAGTCGACAGGCACGGAGGTCAAGCGCGCGCCATTCGCTCAGCGCGTCGCCAACACCCGCCTCGCCCGCCTTCACGAGCGCCAGCGCGCTTAGAGCCCCTCTAAACTCGACTCCATCCCGTCGGCGCCCAACTAGGCGTCCCTAATCCCCTCCGTCTCCCTTTTCCTCCACCCATGCGCAGCTCTCGCTCGCTTGTTCTCCCCGAAGTCATCGTCTGTTCGCCGTCGCAGTGCTGCAATAGCTAGGATACCTCGCTAGCCCTCCGACCGATTTGTCGGAGACTGAAAGGACGGGCTGGTAAGCGAGATCGGCAACCTGGTTCTTGGGGAGGAGAGGAAGGAGGTGCACCGGCCACACAGCTTCATACGGGTTCTCACTTGTAGAGATGCCTTCTGGAGAGCTGCTTCGTACGATCCCGCTTTCCAACCGCCCTACGAAGGCGTGCGGCGCGCTGACGGGGAGAGCAGCACCGCCCCCCGCTCCGCCGCCCAAGCTCGTGCCCCGGGTCGCCCCTCGTCCAGCCCCGCTCGCTCGCCTCGCACAGCTCAGGCTCAGCAGCGCACTAGCTAGCAGCACTCTTCCGAGCTACACCGCCCAGCTCCAACTCGAAGCAACCCGCCCAACCGCGCACTCACCTCGCGCGCCTCGCCCGCCGCCGCTTCATCTCGCGGCGCACCCAGCTCGCCAGCCACGATGGCAGGGCAGCAGACCGGCCAGGGGCATAGCCACAAGGCCCACGGCAAGCAGACCAACAAGAGCTTCAAGTCCAAGCACGCCACAAAGAGCTCGCTCCGCGACCAGGCAAAGGGCCGCACCCACCGCCCCTCCGTCAAGGACCCCGCTAGCAAGGCCGCCAAGCAGGCCAGCCAGCGCATCCAGGCCAAGCACCTCAAGGTCAACCGCAAGCACCACGCCAAGCAGGTCCTCGACAAGAAGCGCCAGGTCGTCGAGGATGCCAAGGGCATCTTCGCCGGCAAGAACCGCAACGGCGACCGCGTGCAGCGCGTCGTCGCTGTCGTCCCCATGACCGAGGACGTCAGCAGCCTCGACATGGTCGAGCTCTTCGCCCAGTCCATCGGCGGCGAGCTCACGGGCCTCGAGGGATACCGGTCGCTTGAGTGCGTCCTTCCGTCCTCTCCCTGGGTTGTGGCAATGCTCGATGCGTCGAAGACGAAGGTTGACATGTATCGACACCCTACAGCGTTCCCAAGTTCCACAACCAGTCGATCCGATTCCTCCTCCTCCCGCCCGCCTCGCGCACGACCTCCCTCTTCCCCATCCTCGACGCCGCCGCCGTCGCCGACTTCACCATCATCGCGCTTTCGAGCGAGGAGGAGGTTGATGCGCAGGGCGAGACGGTCCTCCGCTGCTTGACCGGTCTCGGTGTTGGCGGTTCGAACGGCGGCGTGTTCGGCGTGGTCAAGGTCCGCCATCGCACTTCCCCCCTTTCGACGTGTACTTACCTGGTCGAGCCCGCAGGACCTGCCCGGCGGCAACCCGACCGTCGCCTCGTCGACCCGCCTCTCGCTCCAATCCTTCCTCACCCACTTCTTCCCCTCGATCGAGCGCATCCACTGCGTCTCGTCGACCCCGTCCGCCTCCTCCACTGCCTCTTCCTCCGCCATGGCGACCGAGGACGCCGCATCCGCATCGGCCGCCACCGCCTCGCCCGAAGCGACGCTCGTCGTCCGCGCCCTGTGCGAGAAGACGCCCAAGGGCCTGCGGTGGCGCGAGGCGCGCCCGCGCGTCCTCGCCGAGCGCGTTGCGTGGGAGAAGGACCCCGAGGCGGTCCAGCCCGCGGAGGGCATCGTCAAGGAGGACAAGCCGAGTGGGCTCGAGAGCGAGGAGCTCGGCACGCTTGTCGTTGAGGGCGTTGTGCGCGGCGCGAGCTTGAACGCGAATAGGCTCGTGCACCTGCAGGGCTTTGGCGACTTCAAGGTGTCGAAGGTGCGCCCTCTCTCGCTTGTCGTTCTGGAGAGAAACACCGCTCACGCCCCTCTCTCGCTCGCAGATCCTCCTCGCGCCACCCAGCCGCCCCAACAAGCGCAATGCGCCCGCCCCCTCCGAGACGATGTCGGTCGACGGGACGCCGTCGACCTCTGCGCCGTTCGACCCGCTCTCGCTCCCGGACGAGGATGCCGACTCGCTCGCGTCGACCAACATCCCCGACGACGACGAGTTCGGGCTCGATGAGCAGACGTGGCCGACGGAGGAGGAGATGGCCTCTGCGCCGGCGGCGCAGGCGGCGCGCGACCGCGCAGAGATGCCCCCGCCTGCGAGGCCGGGGACGACGCCCAAGCTGAAGAAGGTCGCAAAGGGGACGAGCGCGTACCAGGCGGCGTGGATCATCGATGACGAGGAGGACGATGGCGACTTTGAGGAGGATGAGGATGAGGACGCGATGAAGGCCGAGGGTGGCGCCGCGCCGCAGGAGGACGAGGAGGAGGAGGAGGAGACCGAGTTCGTCGACACGGCGGCGGACGAGACGGCGTCGGTTTCGGCGCGGCCGTTCGCGGACCTGACGCCCGAGCAGGAGGAGGCGCAGCTGCGCGAGTACCTCTCGCAGCGGGCCGCGCAGCGCAACACGCAGAACCTGGACGACCTCGACTTCCCCGACGAGGTCGACACGCCGCTGCACACGCCCGCGAGCGAGCGCTTTGCGCGCTACCGCGGCCTCAAGAGCTTCCGCACGAGCCGGTGGGACCCGTACGAGGAGCTGCCGCGCGACTACGGCCGGTGCTTCATGCTCGAGGACTGGAAGGGCATGGGGCGCAGGATGGAGCGGAGGCAGCAGGACGACGGCGCCGAGGTGCGTTCACGCTCCTCTCTTCGATCCCTCGCACTCTGCTCACTCGCTCGTACGCCCGCAGCCCGGCACGCGCGTCATCGTCCACATCGCGAACGTCCCCAGGCGGGTCATCGAGGAGCACAACCCGCTGAACCCGTTCTCGCTGTTCGGCCTGTTCAAGCACGAGCACAAGTACTCGATCATGCACTTCACGGTGCAGCGCAACACGGAAAACTCGGACACGGTCCGGTCCAAGGACCCGCTCGTCCTGCAGCAGGGCTTCCGCCGGTTCGCCATCAACCCCATCTTCTCGCAGCACACGCAGCGGAACGGCGGCCGCGGCGCCAACAACGTGCACAAGTTCGAGCGCTTCCTCCGCCACGGCATCAACGCGCACGTCGCGACCGCGTACCTCCCCATCACGTTCGGCAACTCGCCGTCGCTCCTCCTCCGCGTGCCGACGACCGCCGCCGACGCGGAGAACGCCTCGCTCGACCAGGGGATCCACCTGATTGGGACAGGGACGCTCCTCTCGTCGGACGCGACGCGCATCACCGCCAAGCGCGTGATCCTGACGGGCCACCCGTTCAAGGTGCACAAGAAGACGGCGACGATCCGGTACCTCTTCTTCAACCGCGACGACGTCGAGTACTTCAAGCCCGTGCAGCTCCGCACCAAGACGGGCCGCGTCGGCCACATCCGCGAGCCGCTCGGCACGCACGGCTACTTCAAGGTGCGGCCTTCCCCCTTGCTTCCTCTTCCATGCAGCGCTGACCCTCCTCGTGCGCACAGGCCGGCTTCGATGGCCCGATCTCGCAGCTCGACACCGTCTGCCTGACGCTCTACAAGCGCTGCTTCCCCAAGTGGGGCCGCGTCTGGGACGGCCGGCCGCTCCCGATCGTCAGTAAGAAGGACGTCGAGCAGCACGCGGCGGCGGCGGCGCAGGAGGGCGAGGTCGAGATGGCGTAGAGCGCGGATGATGTTGTATGGTCGGGGAGAACGGGTGTAAGACCGGCTGTTTTCTGGTTTCTCTCGGGTTTCTTGACCGTCGGCGAGCACTGAGAAAAAGCGATTCTGCAAGCGTTCGCGCCTGCACACAGCCTACCCGCGCCTCTTCTGCCTCGCCTCCGCACCGGCCTTGAGCTCCTTCTGGTGCTTCTCGAGCCCGGGGAAGACGCCCATCGCGAAATCCTCCATGTTGGACCACATCGACGCACTCAGGATCGCCTCGGCGACGTGCTGCGCCTCGCGACCGCGGTACGACTCCGAGAGGGCAGCCCCGCACTTACTCGAGATGAAGGCGGTCGCCTTGCCGAGTCGGTCGCCTGCGTCCTTGAGAAGCGCGGCGGGGAGTTCAACGCCCTCCCGCTCCTTCATGCGCAGCGTCCAGAAGACGAGCAAGAAGCGGTGGAAGCGGTTCAGGATCGTGAGGTGCGACGGGCCCAGCTCGCTCATCGGCGGTCCGGGCTTCATGAACGGCCCGCGCTTGCCGATGTACCACTCCTCGGCGACGTGATTCCACGGTGAAGAGTCGACATCGTGCGGGAGGCAATGGTCGTCGAAGCGAAGCATGTGGTGGATCTCGATGAGGAGCGTCGAGCGCTTGGGCTCGGGGATGGCGCAGTCTGGGTCCGCAAGGTGGTTGATAAGGTTCTGGAAGCAGAGGTTTCCGGGCTTTGAAGGCTGTCAGTAGCGGCGCTGACCGGAGGGTTCGCTGCAAGGCGTATTTGGGAAGGTGGTCACGGCCGCACCTCGTAGTTCCCCTCGCGCCAGCCATCCTCCTCTGCGATGTCTACTTCGCTAAGCGCCTTGAGCTGGCGGACGTCGGGCGACTTGAGCATATTGAGAGCAGTGGCGCGCTCCGCCTGGTCAAGCGGCGCGAACGAGACCGTGTATTTGGGCTTCTTGCGGAGCCACTTGTGCATCGACTAGATCTACGGACACGATAATTAGCTGTCCAGTCACGACTCACGCTCGACAGGCGCGAAAGTAGGAGGACCAGGGGAGAGGGAGAGGGACTTACGGCCTTCTGGCACTCCGGCCAGCAAAAGGGCTCACCGCATCCGCCGCACGCCTTGGTCGTCTTGATTGCGCAGACGAGGCACATTTCAGGGCTTTTGCTGGCCATCTTGCGCAGCACGGGAGGCGGTGCGTCTCGCGGACGGGAGGACGAGCTGATGAGAAGGGCGAGGGGCGGTGGGGATGGCGAGAGGGCGCTTGAGGGCGTGCGACCGGAGTTCACTACGAGTGCGGACGTCTTGAAGGCGCTATGAGTCTCTGAGCGGGTCCTCGACGAGAGCGGGCGAGGGGCAGGAAGGAGAGAGGGCGGACGAGGGATTCGCGCCAACTCGACGACAGGAAGCAGCCCTGGATGAGGGACTGCATAGCCAGGTAAGCCTACGCAACATCAGGAGGGCCGCAGCGCAGAGCACGCGGGAGAGACAGCCCGCTACACTCTCGACCCGCTAGAAGTAAAGGACGCTTTCACAATCACGCGCATCTCGGTCGACGCCTGTCAAGCTACAAGCGGTCAAATGACCCTCGCACCTGCTTCACACCTTCTTCTTGACGAACACGTCAACGAGGCCGCGGGCGTACCGGCCGACCTGCTTCTTCTCCGCCGCCGTCCCGAGCGCAAGGTTCTGCGCCGACGCCTCGACGCGCTCAAGCGCGAGCTTCTTGACGCGCTTGACGCTCGCTTTGGCGAACCCGGTGAGCGACGGGCTCGCGACCGTCCAGTAAACGAGGAGGCGGTGAAGGATCGGGACGATGTCGGCGAGGGTGGCATCCTGGTATGAGGGGAAGTCCTTGACATTGGCGTCGCGCTTGCAGCCCTCGAGGTGCCACCTCGCGCTGAGCGCCGTGTAGCCCCAGGGCGAGAGGACGAGTGACTGGGCGACCTCAAGGTTGCGCGCGCGGATGAAGATGTAGTGCAGCTCGGCGATCATGTGGGAGCGGCCTGGCTCGGCGATGGGGCAGGTTCCGAACGTGAGCTGGGAGAAGAGGGTCTGCCGGGAACGCCCGAAGTGTCAGTTCTGCATATCGGATCGAGGAAAAGGCGACGCACCGGGAAGGCGGACCACTTCCAGCCGTTGTCCTGCATGACGGTGGACTCGCGCCAGACCTGCTTCATGTCGACGTTCGCGCTCGTGTACGCCACGTCGAGCTGCGCTTTTTCGCTCGTCGTCAGCGGCGCAAAGGTGAACGTCCCCGCCGGCTGGCCGCAGAGCCAGGGGTGCGTCGCTGCGAGCTGCGGAGACGGCCGGGTGAGCACGGCGCTAGGTGAATCTACGGGACGGCACGCACGATCGTGTGGCACTCGACGGCGCAGAAGGGCGAGTGGTGGCAGCTCGGGCAATGGAGGGGCGTCGTGCGCGCGCAGACGAGGCAGTCGGGCTGGGGGACGGTCGACATCCATGCGAGCGGGTGCTGTCAGAGCTGTCTGAGTGCTTTCACTCGGCAAGGAGGCGGAGAGCGCGCGATGGGGGAGGCAAGCTCCGCCTCTTCAGGCCATGAAGGTGCGAAGGGTTCCGCGGACGACCCCGGAGCCGTTGCGAGGATCATCACTTGCTTCCTGTGCTCACAGGTTTGCTAAACAGATTCGCAACAGCAGCGCAGAAGCCGGGGAACACGCTCTCTTCGCTTGAGTTGACCTTCCCAAACTCGCGACTCGCTCGCTCGCTCCTCGACGTCCGCGTTTCAGTCCACCTCAAGGTCCAGACCCAAGTCCAGGTCCGCTACGTCTACGAACTTCTCGACCCTGCGGAGGGTTGCAGTCCTGGGGGTTTCGAGCGCGTCGTATACGAAGATGCGCTGGCCCGGTGTTGTGGTGCGCGTCTGCTCGCAATGCCGGAGGATGTCCTCGAACTGGGCCTCGGTGCGTTTGTCCGGCGACTCGAGGACAATCGGGTCGACGTAGCCTTCATGCGCTGGAGGGCGAGCTCCTCGACGATGTCGGGCAGGTCAGGCGGGAGCCTCGACGTCTCGCGGAGGGTGCGCAAGGTGTTGAGGATGAGGTACTGGTGGAGCGCTTCGCTCCATAGGCGCGTCCACTGTCCAAGCCGTCCCTTCCCGCCGGGAACTGCGGCCCCCAGCGCCGGGCTGCGCGGTGCAGGACCGCGACCGTGACCCAGGGGGTGACAGCGAAGCTGGGAAGCATGCCGTACTCGCAGCCGGCGCGCAAGAGGTTGGTGCGCAGGTCTGACAAGATCGCGGAGCGCTCGGGCTCGGGGATAGTGCAGTCGCGAAGCTTGAGCGTGTCGACGAGGTCCTGCGGTTCGAGCGAGATCAGCACGTCCCCTCGGAGCGGGGCAGAAACTACGCACCTGCGCCGGTCCGTCCCACAGGAGATCGATCCGTAGAATGTTGTACCAGCTCCACGGGCGCCAATCTCCGTCGTCGTCGTCCATGCGGTGGAGCTTCATGAGCTGCGCCGCTTGGTGAGTGGCGCCTGCGAGAAGCTGTCGAGGGGCTTGCCGCACGTCCACTTGTGCGTCGACCAGATCTACAGGATTGCGTATGGTCAGTGGGTGCCATGGGGGACCGAGAGCGGCGGGAGACGCACCGCCTTCTGGCACGAGATCGAGCAGAAGAAGACGGCCTTGCACGCCCCGCAGGTCTTGATGGTCTTGTTCGGGCAGACAGCGCACTCGTGAAGGGTCATCCCGGCCGCGGTGCAACGAGCCGCGCGGAGAAGCGAGAAGCGAGTGGTGGGAAGAAGCGAGAGAGGAGACGAGTCGGCGACTTCGCGGAGCCTCTCGACCACGACGGCGACGAGTGCACAACCAGGTCAGTTGTTCGCAATCTCTGGCCCCGCTGCGACCCCCTTGCGCTTGAGGCGACACAAGTCTCGCGCGAGCAGCTTCCACACATTCCCCTCCCTGCCCTCGAGGACGACCTTCCGCCCGACCTCCCAGACATTCAGCCTGAGCCGCTCGTGCTCCTCCTCGTCCACTTGCGCGAGGAAGCGCGGCAGCTCGTGCGCCCTCTCGCGCGGGAGCGACAGCGTAAAACTGCCCCAGTCGACGTCCTGCGCAAAGGGCATGACCTGCCCCGCGGCGGGCCCCGAGCCAAGGAAGACGGGGACGACGCCGAACGCGAGGTACTCGTAGATGCGCGTTGTGTCGAGCGTGTACCCCGGCGGGGCGAGGCCGAACCGTGCACGGGCGAGGCGGCGCGCGTAGTCGTCGTTCTCGGACGACTCGGCGAAGTCGAAGCCGGCGAGGGAGGAGAAGCCGGGGTGGATAGTGGAGGAGAAGGGTGGGGTCGATGCGTTGCCGTCCGAGGGGAAGAAGAGCGAGCGGATGCCGAGCGCGTACCGCTCCCCGTCCTCAGGCGTGCCAAGCCCGCCGCGAAAGAGCGCGAGCGTGGAGCGCCTGTCGCTGCGGGTCTTGACGCCTATGAGACGGTTCAGGAGACGCTGGAAGACCGCATCCACCCGCCAAAGCTCTGGTCCACCGGCTCGGGCGATCTCGACGCTCGGCGGGTCGATGTCGGCGCGGCGATGCGGGCTCGCGGCTCCTCGCGGCTGCACGAGCGGGTATCCCGCGTTGTCGAGATAGTCGAGCGGGTTGACGCGGTACGAGTTGAGGAGGTGCGTCGCCGAGGGGATGACGAGGTCGCGAAACGCGCGGAAGTAGCTGCCGTACGGCGCGGGGCGGACGTCCCCCACCGTGACGAGGTACGTCGAGGCGTTCATCGCCGCGCGTGACTGCTCCGTGTAGTACCCGTCGACGTAGTCCATCGGGTGGAAGACGAGGTGGTCTGCCCCGCCCGAGGCGTTCCAGTGCGGGTAGGCGGTGCGGACGTGCGCCATGATGGGCTGGATGTAGCCCGCGTCGACGTTGCAGCGCTCGGTCTTGGTCCAGCCGGCCTTGACCCAGCAGTCGAACAGGAAGCACGCCGGGAACAGCGGGACGAGGAAGAAGTCTGCCTCGGCGGGGTCTGTCGTGTAGAGCGAATGGTGCGGGTGATCTGCCGGGGCGCGCGGCGCATGCGGAGACTCGACGAGAAGCTGGTGGAGGAGGAGCTCCGAGTTGTACGCCGACCAGCGGCACTGCGAGACGGTCTTGTCGGGGAGGCGCAGGTCGGGCGGGAGGTCGTAGACCTGCGGCGGCGTGCATGTGAGCCGGGGGGTGAGCTGGGAAACAGAAGGACCGTGCGTACGTAGATCTTGAGGTCACATAGCGGCTTGCCTGCGAGCGAAGATGAGGGAAGGTCAGTCTCTTCGAGACGAAGTTGGCGGTACGCACGCAGGGAGGCGGTCGTGTGGCTCTCCGAGAGACACAGGTGAGGGGAGACGCACCCAAGTCCGGTGGCCACAGCCTGTCCCTGTCCCTCAGCGCATCCAGCGGCGGGATTACCACCCCCTCGTCCTCCTCGCGCGTGTCCCGCACCCGCGCCTCGCCCTTGACCTGCGCCGTCTTTACGGCCCGCGCCGTGAAGCCTGGCTTGCCGCCCGCACGCTGCGCGATAGCCCACGCGAGCAGTGCCGCGAGCAGGAGCACCCATGTTGCGCGACGAGCGCGCAGCGAGCGGAGGAACAGCGTGAGCGCCCCGCGCGCAGGCGGGTCTGCCTCTGTGCACTGCATCGGCGTCCTCTGAGCCTGAGCAGCAATGCTTGAACAGGAGGAGAGCGATGAAGCGCAAGGGCTCCATCTCCCCGCTTCGCGTCCCGACCGAGAGCCCCGAGCCCGGCGCGAGGGGCGGCGGGCACAGGAACGCGCAGGCAAGCGCTCAGGCAGGCTCTCGACCTGGCAGGGCAGCGCAGTGTTCTGCGGTCCCTTCAAAGTTCGGAGAGAAGCAGCAGAAGCGCGTGCTTGCGGTTTGAGCTGGACTCCAGCAAATGCGACGTGAGGACGGGGCGAAGCGTGGTGGTTGCAACAGGACGGCGGGGGAGGCAAACGACATGGTGGATCTCGAGGGCAGGAGTACAGTACGAATGGGCACAGGGGAAGGACGGGGAGCAACAGGGCGAGAGGGGAACAACGAGGCAATGGGGGCGCGAGGGTGAAGCCTGGAGAGGAGGAGATCTATCTGCAGAGCGGGTGCGGGGTGCAGTGATGAGAGAGCGGAGTGAGACGAGCGGGCGGGAGGAAAATCGCGCAGGGGGCGGGAAGGCGGCAGCGACGAGGGAACTGCGCACTACGCCCCGCGCTCCGACCCTTCCCGCCCTCCCTGCGCGCTGAGGGCGCCCGGCAGCGGCGGCAACCCATACGCATGCGCACCGTGCTGCTGCGGCTGCTGCTGAGGCATCACCGGTGGCTGGTGGTGCATCGGGTACTTCTGCTGTGCGTGCGGCGGGGAACATCCCCTGCCCCTGCCCCCTGCGGGGGCGGCGCAAACGGCTGCTGCGCGGAGAGGTACGGCGGCGCCGGAGCGTAGGGGTACGCCGCGGGCTGCTGCTGCTGCTGCTGCTGCTGCCGAGGCTGTGGGGGCGCGTACTGGTACGCGGACTGCGGGGCCGAGGCGGGGTTGTACAGGTGCGAGTAGTGCGCCGCGGCGGGGTTGTGCGGTGCGAGGAGGTGCGGGTGGTGCGGCGAGCCGGCCTGGAAGGTCGACGAGGTGGCGGAGGAGGAGCCATTGCTGAGCCTGTGGGCGAATAGGAAGGTCAGTGATCGATCCTTCTGCGGGGAAAGCGTGCTACGCACGAAGGTGGCCCGTCTCTCTCGCTGCCCATCGTGCTCCCCGGCCGCGCGTACGGGTCGTACGAGAGCGGGTGCTGGCCCTGCGCAGCCATCGCCTGCTGGTGCTGCTGCTGCTGCTGGTGGTACTGCATCTCGGCGGCGCCCGCGCCGGGATACCCGCCGTACTGCGCCGCGCCGGGGTGCTGCTGCATGTGGTGCGGCGGCGGTGGGATGTGCGGCTGGTGCGATGCGGGGCTCGCCTGCGCCGCCTGCTGACGCGCCTGTACCGCGCTCATTGCGGCGTAGTACGACTGCTGCTGCTGCTGCTGCGCCGCGTACGGGTCGACGTTCGCGGCCGAGCCGGGCTGAGAGCCGCCGTCGCGCTGCTGCTGCTGCCCCTGCTGCTGTTGCACTTGCTGGCCGCTCGCGAACGGCGAGGGGAGCAGCGCCGAGATGCTCGGAAGCGAGATCTTGTTCGGCGTGAGCTGCCCAGCGTCGGGCTGCGGCGGCGTAGGCGTGGGCGCGTACGAGAGCGGGCCAGGCGGGTTGTAGCGGCCGTTCGCGTGCTGCTGCAGCTGCGGGTCGACCGGGGTGGGGCGCTGCGAGCGCGGCGACGGCGGTTGCGGGAGGAATGCATGGGACGAGGGAGCGGGTGCGGTGGGTTGAGGGTAGCCGGCGCCGGCAGCGGCGGCGTACATGTCCATGCCGGGCATGAAGGGCATGTTCGGGGCCGCCATTCCGGCGTACATCTGCTGATGCGGGAATGGCGCCGCATACTGCGCCGCGTACGGGTTCTGCGCATACCCGTTGAACGGCGGCGCAGCATTGGGGTACTGCGCCGCGGCAGCGTACGGGTACCCTGCGGGCGGAACACCCTGCGGCGGTCGCGGTTGCTGCTGCACGCCGTTCGGGCCGTACGGCGACGCGAAGCCCGCATGCTGTTGGTGCTGCGGTACGGGCGTCGCGCTCTGCGACTGCGTCTGCGTGCGGACCTGCGCCGCTGCGACCGCCGCCTCCTGCTCGGCCGCCTTCTGCCGCTCGGCGAGCTCAGCCTGCTCAGCCTGCTCGCGCGCCTTCTTCGCCGCCGCCGTCTCCTTCTTCTTGCCCGAAGGCTTCTTCGGCTTGGGCTCGCCGTTCTGCGCCTCGGCGCGCCGGCGCGAGCGGCCCTCGCCCGACGCGTCCTGGAGAATCATGCCTGCGTCGCGCTGCCGCTGCACGGTCGAGACCGAAAGCTGGTTGTGCAGCGCGACGAGCGCGGCGATCGTCTCGGCGTTCTTGACCGCAAGCTCCGAGTGGACGGTCGCGGCGTGCTGCCGGACGTTGTCGAGGCGCGAGAACTCGCGGCCGCAGTGACACTTGAACGGCCGCTCGCCCGTGTGTTTCCTGCGTGTGTGAGCGTCGTCAGTGAGGTGCGCGGTGGGTGCACGGGGAGAAGCGCACCGAACATGGCGGGCGAGGTGCTCGGAGCGAGTGAAGGTCATCTGGCAGTCGCCAAAGCCGTTGCAGCGGAACATCTTGCTCGGCAGCTTCTTGAGCCCTGCGCCATCTGCGCCGCCCTCTGCGAGCGCGAGGGCGGAGTCTGTCGCGCGGGGCGGCGCGGACGAGGTCGAGGCCTGGGGCGGAGGGACGCCCGGCTGAGCCTCGCTGGCGGATGGGAGCTGGTGCGCCGGGAGCGGCGAGAGCCCCTGGGGCGGCTTGTGCTCTACGGCACCCATGGTGCGGGGCGCGAGCCGGGGCAGCGGCGCAGGTGCAGCAAGAGTCGACAGCGGGTGCGCGGAGGAGCAGAGGTCGCCGGCGAGGGGCGCGAGGGGCGGGAAGGCGACTGCAGCCAGCGTGGGCGGGGTGCGGCGCGGAAGGGAGGGAGGCAGTGCAGGCGCTGCGGGGAGAACGGCGCGCGCGGAGAGGGCGGTGCGCGACGATCCGGGGCAGGGCAGGGCAGGGCAGGGCAGGGCCGACGGGAGGGGGCGGGGCGGGGCGAGCGAGCGAGGGCGCGGCGAAGATGTGGGTGCGCGCGGTGGCGTGGTGCGGTGCTGGTGGTCGAGTGCGAAAGGGCGGGCGATCACTCGGGGCAGGAGCAAGGGGGGGAGAGGAGGGGCAGGGCGTCGGCGAGGGACCGCAGGGCCAGGGCAGGGCCGCGCCTCGCGCCCTCTCGGCGCACGCCCGCACGCGCAAACTCTGTCTTGCTGCTTCTTCCTCATCTTTGCTCCATCCGGCAACCTCGCCTGCTCCAGGCAGTCCTTTGGCGACGCTCGCGCCCTGCTTTAAACTCGTCCACGCGGCCTGTCGATCCGCGCCTCCTGCTCCTGCTCATCGCCGTCTCCCGCTCTCGCTGCACTGACGCACTCACCAACTGCTTCTTCGGTCCTCTTACGACCGTCGCAGCGTCGCTTTCCGACCATCAGAACAGGCGCACGCAGCAGGAGGACATGCGCGCGCGCGAGCACCAGCGCTCGTCCCGCTCGCATCCTCAACGCTGCACATGAAGAACCTCGTCAACCTCCCATACCGATGGCCTGCCCGAGCGGAAGGAACGAATCGCTTTTTCTCCCCGCGCCCAGCCCGCCGGCCCTGCGCTTGTCTCTATCATCTCCGACAACGCAGATCCGCGTGAATGGGCTATCGCAGGCACTCCACGCGCGTCGCCGCTCCTCTCCCTATGCCTTCTGCACCTCGAGCGCGACATGGTCACGTCTTACTCGACCATCATGCTCTGTGCGGGCTTCATCCGTCCTGGCCAGCATCGCTCCTGCTCCCAGAGACTTTCGCCGCTCCTCCTTCTCCGCGCTGCGACAGCTCTCGCTCGTTCGGTCGCACCCAAGCCGAGCATGCTGCATCTCCGCTTCTCATGCGTTGCGACGCGGACAGAGACGTAGATGAGGAGGAGGACGATGGGAGCTCCGGGACGATCGTCTCCGCCCGTCTTGGAGGAGCAGTCCAGCTTCACGGCAACTTCTCGCATCCTCATCGTCTCGTGCACGGTCGTATTACAGTTAGCTACCGCTGCAATGAGGGCTGTCCATGTCAGCGGCTGCGGACGAGAGGAGTCGAGTTGCGAAGGTCCCGTCGCTTCAGGATGTGAATCGTTTCCGCACGCAACGCGGCAGTGCAGCGCTTCGGCGAGGCCTTGAGTGTAGTCATCATACACGCGGGATCACAAGAGCGCAGGAGAAGGGCGAAGAGGATACGCGCTTGGTTGGCTTCCCTCCTGGGGCTGCGCGGCGATAGTCTGCGGACTGACAGAAAAGTGGAGGATGAGCGAGAAGCAGAGCGTCAGTATCAAACTTTCGTGCGCAGCTCGGGAGATGCTGGAAACCTTGCCCGCTGCAAGCGATTGCTCGCGAGCCCCCACCGAGCGAGTTCAGGGACCTTAACCAGTTCCTCAGCCCAGCGCGATGCGCCTGCTCAGAGAAATCCACCTGATGTTCATCGTCACTCGGCGACGGGAGGCTTGGGCAGCCGGGGGAGGGGGGGGGGCGAGTAGAACGCAGGACGCGCCTGTTGTCCGAAAGCGGGGTCAGAACGTGCAGACGAGCAAGACGAGCGGGCGACCTTGGCGGGCATGCCGTCACTCAGGATCGTACTGCTGGAGGTGAAATGGACGGTGAAGAAGCAGGAGTAGAGGCAATGGAGTCAGCACGCGAATCAGAGTAAGGAAGGCACGCGGGCGGTCAGGCAGAGGGTGTAGGGTGTCGGCACGGAGCGATGCTTCGCCCTGAGCTTCTTTACTTATTCTTTGACGTTTTGCTCATCCTTCGCGTCCGGGGAAGGGACGAGAGGCGAACTCACACGGAGAGCGGGAAGAGCGTTACGAGCAGGAGCAGCCGGCGAGAGCTGCGGGCAAACAGGTAGCGCCAGTCAGCGCCTCCTCTCCTTCGACGTCCGCCGACCCTGCGCCGCACGCTCAGAGCTCAAGTGTACTCTTTGAAGCGAGTCGACCATCCCCCGCCCGACGCTGCTCACGCCGCGCAGAGGTGCGAATCTGCCTTATCCTGGTTGCATCCTTGCGCCGCCCCGATAGCGAGGAGGCAGAACGCACAGTCACGGTAGGGGCTGCTCTAGGGGGGAGGCGGGCCTGTGAGGAGAGGAAGCGTCAGGGTCGTCGCTCAGACCGTCCCCCTCGCAAGCTCCTTGCTCGCGTCCGCCGCCAGCGCGCTCAAAGAGGGAATCTGACAGAAGTAGGGTCGCCACAGCAGGCTGTGTGTGTGCGGCCCGCCCGGAAAAGTGTGGCGCGCCCGCGAGGCGGGCGGTCATCATTGCGCGCCGGCGAGGCGGTGAGGCGAGGGGAGGGAGGCGAGGGAAGCGAACTTGCCTGTCAGTGCAACGCGCCACACTCATAGGCTTGGAGCAACCGAGCAGGAGAGAGAGGGATGCAATGGGGGAGAGGAGCGGGGACGAAAGAGGAGGACAAGGGGCGACGCGCGACGCGGACGTTGCGAGGGCGAGAGGGTCGAAGCGTCCTCGTGAGGACGTCCTTCGACGAGTTGTACCTCTCACAGCGAGCATGCCAGGCAGCCCGGGGAGCCCTCGACCTCCACGGACACAGCAGAGCGACGGAAGCACGCGTTCGTAGTTGGCGGCGAGGTCCCGTTCGCAACGTCGCCTGCGCGGCTCTATACGTCGTTAAAAGCAGGCTGAGGAGACACAGAGTGCACGCCGTGGCTAAGCCATCCCAGGGAAAGGAACGCCGGAGACGCTTCAGGGCGATATGGCCTGGAGACGAGGTCCTCCTCCTCCTCGTCGCCGGCACAACAGAGCGCTTTCTCAGGACCGCGGTGCTCGCCAACATCCTCTCGAGGGGTTAGACAAGACAGGCAGTGCGGCGGAACCTCTGGGAATATCAAACGGCCGCGGAAGAGAGCGAGGGGAAAAGGAGGGTAAGGTGGGAGCGGGCGGGAACGAGCCGCCCGGCCCTGGGCAATCAAGCTACAACTAGGAGTGAAAGGGGGAGAAGAAGAGGGGCTATGCAGGAGAGACAACGTCTAGGCGGGGCGGGCGAGGAGGAGGCGCTGAACGCAATCAAAGGTCGGCCTCGTCGTCAGAAGGAAGGCCAAGCTTCTTGCGAGCCATGCGCTCCTTCTTCAGCTTGCGGGCGCTGTGGGTTGAGGTGGGTCAGCGGGGGCTCGAGGGCAAGAAGACGGAAGATGGACGCACTCCTTCGACGTCGCCTTCTTGATCTTCTTAGGCGCGTCCTGCAGTACGAGAAAGCGTCAATAACAAGGGAGGACGGCAGAGGAGTGGAGGCGGAGGGGGGGACCCACGATCTTGTTGCCCATCGCGTCAAAGACGTCCTCGTCCTCGTCGTCCTTCTTCTGGTCGATGCGGGGCCGGCGCCCTGACCCTCAACCCAGTTGTGGCCGGACGCGGTGAGGTGGCCGTCCTTCATGGCCCACACCTCCGTGCAGATCGACTCGGAGAACTCCTGGTTGTGGGTGATGACAAGGACACCGCCTGCGCGCCGCGATCGTGTCAGTACAGCGCATGGACGGGAAAGAGCGAGAGGAACGCACCCTCGAAGGTCTTGAGCGCCGAGATGAGCGCAGCGAGCGACTCGCGGTCGAGGTAGTTGGTCGGCTCGTCGAGAATGACGACGTGGGGACGGCGCCAAGTGGCGGCGGCGAGGACGACCTTGACCTTCTGGCCACCCGAGAGACCGCGCATGGTGTTGTGGGTCGTGAACTCGGGCTCGAGACCGAAGTCGGTGAAGGGCCTCGATCTCCTTGCGGACAAGGGGACGGAGGAGACCGGCCTTCTGCGCCTCGCGCGAGTCGACCTCCATGACCTGCACGCACGCGGGAAGAAGAGTCAGCGGCGGAACGGGAAGGAGGACAGGGACGGCAGGCGACGCACCTTCTTCTCGAAGCCACGGCGGATAAGCTCGTCACGCGGGAGCCACAGGTTCTCGGACGACGAGAGGCCCTTGAAGGTGACCTCGTACTCGAACGACTGCTTGAGCTTCTTGCGGTTAGTGATCTCGTCGATAGTGCGCTTGACGCCCTCGACGACGACCGTGCCGCCCTCCTTCATCTTCTTCTCCTCCTCCTCGGTGAGCTTGCGCGTCGCCTTCTCGAGCTCCTCGAGGTCCTCGCCGGTCTGGTAGCGCTGGAGCATGTACTCGAGCGGCGTCTTGTCGAGGTGGTGGTCGATGTGGTGGAACGCGTGCTGCGCGACGTAGCCGATGACGAGGTTGGGGTGCTTCCACACCTCACCGCCCTTGTTGGGCTCGGTCTCGCCGACGAGGAGCTTGACGAGCGTCGACTTGCCCGAACCGTTCGGCCCGAGGACGGCGACACGCGACGAGAGCGAGACCTGGAGCGAGATGTCGTAGAGCTGCTGGACCGGCGACGACGGGTACTGGAACGCGACGTGGCGCATCTTCATGAGCGACTTCTCCTTGGTCTTGACACCGTCGAGGAGGGGGGGCTGCGGGCGGGCGGAGGTGGGGGTCAGCGACGGCTCAACAGAGAGGAAGAGGCGGGGGAAGACGCACGTTCGGGAAGGTGAAGTTGTACTCCTCGAGCGGGTTCAGCTCGAAGTACGCCTTGGCCTCGGGGACGAACTTGACGAAGTCGTTGAGGTTACCCGGGTAACGCTTGACCTTGAACTTGTTGAGGTGGAGGACGTCCGTGCAGACGTTGTTGAGGAAGCCCGAGTCGTGCGAGACGATGATCGACGTGCAGGTCTTGAGCGAGCAGAGGTAGTCCTCGAGCCACTTGACGTTGAGAACGTCGAGGTGGTTCGTCGGCTCGTCGAGGAGGAGGATGTCGGCCTCGAAGAGAATGGCACGCGCAAGCGCGAGCTTCATCTTCCAGCCACCCGAGAGCGAGCCGATGGCGGCCTCCTGGCGCTCGCGCGTGAAGCCGACCGACTCGAGAACGTCGCGGCACTCCTGCTCGTTCTTGAGGATGCGCTCGTCCTTGAGGACGAACGAGACGATCGAGTTCTCCGTCTCGTCGCCGTCGACGTCGTGCTCGACCATGAAGGTGCGGACCTGGTCCTTGGTCGGGAAGCCCTCGACCTGGCCGTTGTCGATCGCGCGCATGAGGGTCGACTTGCCGGTACCGTTGCGACCGCAGAGACCGTAGCGGTGGCCACGCTTGAGGCGGAGCGTCGCGGTGTTGAGCAGAATCTTGGCGCCGTAGGCGAGCGAGAACGTGCAGTTGCAGAGGTCCTCACCCTCCTCCTCGTCGGCGAACGCCTCGACGGTCTCGCCCTCGTCCTTGGCGAGCGCCTGGAGGAGCTCGCGCGCGACCTCGATCGCCGAGTTGGCGCGGATCGTCTCCGGGAGCGCGAGCGAGATGTACGGGACGAGGCCCGACTCCCACTCGGTCTGCTCCCAGCAGCGCGCGGTGCAGAGGTTGCCGACGAGCTGCGCGATGTAGTCGACGAGCGGCGACGAGGTGTCGAGCTGGGTCTTCGGGTCGACCTTCTTGATCGCCTCGACGACCGGGCCGGCCGTCTGCGCGACGGTGACGACGCGCGGGGGCGGGAGGTCGGTGCCGTCGCCCGAGCACTTGGCGGTGTCGCGGAGGGTCTTGATAGCGCGGACAACGACGCCACGGGCCTCGGGGTCGCCGACGGTGTTCTCGACCTTGACGAGACCGGGGAGGAGCTTGGGGACGAACGGACGGATAACGTGCTCGTTGTCGACGAGCTTGGTCATGTTGTCGATGATGACGGCGACCTTGCGGACGGTCGACGTGAGCTTCTCGGTGAGACCGCGCTGGAGGAGCGGCGCCATGAGGGCGAGCGTGGGCGAGTCGACCTCCTGGACGAAGGTGGTCGCGGCAAGGAGCTGGACGGTCTTGACGGTCTCCTCAACCGGGTTGATGAGGCAGTTGCTGTGTGCGCGGCGAGCATCAGCGACTGCGGTCCCGAGGATAGAGGGAGAGAGGGGACGTACGCATGAGCGCCGGAACGAACTTCTCGATATCCTTGTTGGTGACGAGCGCGCAGAGCGAGGTGAGCGACGAGCGGGCGGCCTTCTTGACGTCGGCCTTGGTGTCCCAGATGGCGTCGGTCATGGTGGGGATGATGTCGGGCATGAGGCGCGACATCTGCTCAGGCGCCGAGATGACGAGCTGGTTGAGCACCTCGAGCGAGCCGGTCTTGACCTGCCACTTGCCAGCGGTGCGGATCTGCTGGAGGAGGATCGGGAGGAAGATGGGGACGCTCCACGAGGTCGAGACCTGGACGACCGACTTGACGGCCTGGACGGCAGCCTCGCGGACGGTCTTCTCCTTGTCGGCGAACGTCTCGGCGACGATGGTCGGCATGAGCTTCTCGTAGAAGAACGGCTCGACGGCGTTGCCGAGGCCCTGCTCGACGAGGATCTGGATGAGGTCGCACGCCGCCTCGCGAACGCCAGCGTTCTTCTTATCGGCGAGACCCTTCAGGATCGCGTCGGCGAGGCCCTCGCGGACGAACGCGTCTGTAGGGGAGAACGGGTGTTAGCGAGGTTGACCGGGATGTTGGCCTCATCCTAAAGGGTCACTCAGAACGTACGCGGTCCCTCGAGCTTCACGAGGTCAACAAGCTCCTTCGCAGCATCGACACGCGCAGCGCGGTCGGCACCACCCGAGAGGATGGTGGCGATGTCGACCTTGGCGTCCGACGCGGTCGGGGCCTTGCCGTGGTCAAGCTTGACGTCCTCGGCGGAGATGTGGGGGGCACCAGGAGCAGACATGGCAGACGGCATATGCAGAAGCACGGGCTGATTGCGTGAAACGTGGCGGGAGGCGAAAGTGGGCGGCGGGTGGCGGGAGGATGGTGCAGGCGAGGGACCAGGGGAGCAGTCAGTGTCGAGTCCTAAAACGACTGGAGAAGAGAAGAGACACACGGATCTAGTGAGAAGTGCGGGTCGGGGTGCGAGACGCGAGGACGAGCCGGAGCGACGAGAAGTGCTGGCTGGCGACGACGGGAGACAAGGAGGCGGCGAGGCGCTTCTTGGAGAGGTCCGCGACGGGGGTAGGGAGAGTGAGAGAGCGAGCGCGAAGCTGCTTGTGTGGCTTAGAGCCGGGGCGGGGGAGGGGGGGAGGAGAAAGAGCGGAGGGCGACGACGCGCGGGCCCGGCGACGAGGGAACGAGCTCACAGCTTTTCTCGCCCAATCCCCTCGTGCGCCTCGTTCCGCTCTCGTCTGCTCCTGCCCAGGCCTCGCCCTCCCCTGCTCTCCGCCGCCGACGCCACCGCCTCTTGCGCGCTTCTCCCGCTCCCCGCCCGCGCTTCTTCTCCCAGCTTTCTCCTCGCCGTATCGCCACCGATTCGCCACCGCGTCTCACCGCTTCGCTTCCTTGCTGGCTGTTGATGCTATGGCTGGCTGCCTGGGCCAACGGCGTGTGCAAGGGACGCCGACAAGGCATTTGCGCCGCTGGAGCGTGCTAGCTCGTCCGCTGTGAGGCTGCTCGATACTACCGGTTAGATTCCTCTACTCGTACAGCCTTCCCCGCTCTACGCCCCCTCCCCTCTACTGCTGCGCACCAACCTCCTCCCTCGCGCGCTCGACCAGCCCGCGGATCTTCTCCACCAGCTCGCGGACGTGCCGCTCCTGCGTGAACGGGCTCCCGACCGCGATCCGCACGCACTCCTTGCCGCCGACGGTCGTCGGCGTGAGCATCAGGCTCGAGTCCTCGTTCGCGTGCTTGACGATTGCTGCGTTGAGGGCGTTCTCGTGCGCGAGCTTGTCCGCCCCGACGAGGGAGGAGGACGAGGGGAGCGCGACGACGCGGAGGACGACGAGCGAGAACCGCCGCGGCGTGAAGAGCTCGACGCCGGGGACGCCGCTGTCCGCGTCGAGGAGCGCGTGCTCAAAGACGGTCGCGAGCGAGATAAGCTTGCGGAGGTGCGCCTGGAAACCCGTCACGCCGTACGAGCGCAGCGCGAACCAGATCTTGAGCGAGCGGAAGCGCCGGCCGAGCGAGATGCTCATGTTGCGGTAGCTGTGACGGGAGGAGCGAGGGTCAGCATGGCAGGTGGCGGGAAGGAGAGGCGAAGTGGAGCGAGAAAAGGGACGCACTCGGTGACAAGACCTGCCGAAGCCTGCGGCGTGCGGAGGAAAGGCGGAGTGACGTCCAACGCCGAAGTGAGGAGGGCGCGGTCGCGGATCCTGCGAGAGGAGGTGAGCTTACACGCTAGCGGTAGTCAGGCGGCGGCGCAGTCGCAAGACAAGCGCATATCTCCCCGCCGGGAGAGCGCAACGTACCACAAGCAATTAGCGTCGAAGGTGACCAGGCCGGACTTGTGAAGGTTGCTCGAAATCCTGCATGGTTTGCGGGAGTCAGGGGACAGCACGAGCGAGGGACGGGGCGCAGCAAGGTTGTTATTCAGCGCGGCAGGGTGCGGGAAGGGCAAAGGCAAACGCACGAGTGTACCTCGCCGCCAGCGCAGATCGCGCCATCCTCAACGCTGCCGGAGGCGGGCGCGCGCGCGTTGATCGCGGCGAGGAACGCCTCGTCCTGGCACTCCGGGAGCGAGAGGAAGACACCGCCCCAGGCGGCGTCGATGTGGAGGAAGAGGGAGGGGTAGTCGGCGGCTGCGGCGCGTGTGAGCGTAAGGAGCGGCAAGGGGGGTGAGGAAGTAGGCCGGACGCACTGACGGCGGTGATCTCGCCAAACTTGTCGATGGCGCCGGTGCTGGTCGAACCGAGCGTAGCGACTGCAGCGTTCACGAATGATCAGCCGAGTGCTCACCGCAGTAAAAGAGCAGACGTACTGAGAATGAACGGCTTCTTCCCCTGCCCTTCGATCTCCACCAGCGCCGTCCTGAGCCCGTCCCCACGCAGCGCCCAGTCGTCCTCCTCTTTCGTCTCGATCGCGACAAACTGGATTCCGAGGATGAGTGCGGCCTTCGCCGCGAGCGAGTGCGTCTGCGTCGTCGCGACGATGACGAGCTCCGAGAACGGCGTGCCCGGGTGCAGGCGGAGGTAGCGCTCGCGGGCGGCGATGCAGACAGTGAGGCACGACTCCGAGGCGGAGCCCTGCGATTCGGGGCGCGGGCGAGTCAGAAACACGGCGCGATGGGGAGGAGGGAAAGACGCACGTTGATCAAGCCGCCTCCGACCTTGCCCTCGTTCCACCAGCTGTGGTCCAGCCCGTGCAGCTTTGCAACCCAGTCCGTCGCCTTCGATTCGAGCTCCGTGCAGGCGGGCGAGCAGAGCCAGTTGAAGCTGCGGACGTCGGGGGTCAGCCCCTGCCGTACGAGAGGACGGTGGAATGTGACGCACCCGGGGTTGCTCACCGCGCCGGCATACATATCGGCGAGGATACACTCGAAGGTGGTCTGCGGGCAGGTCGAGGCGGTTTAGCAAGCGCGAAGGAGATGCGGAGGTCAACGACGATTGTGAGAACGCACGTTCGCCGGGAAGTAGGCGTAGAAGTTCGGGTGCTGCCAGTGCGTGATGCTGTGCGTGTGTAAGCAGAATCAGCACGGCGAAAGGAGCGCGGGGAGCGGGACGAAGCGTACCCGGGCATGATAACGCGGTCGAAGTCCCGCGAGATCTCCTCCCACGGCTGACCGTTCTGCGGCGCCTCGTCTGCAGAGCATGTCGCGGGTCAGCCCACGCCTGTCCGGGCGGTCGAAGAGCGAGGGGCCGTACCGGCGATGAGCCTGGCAACATCGCCCGGCTGGACCTTGGGGACGACATCGTAGCTTTCGAGGTTCTCAAAGTAGTCGCAGATGCTGCGTGTGAGTGGTCGTCAGTTCGGTCCAGAGCTGATCATGAACGTGGAAGCGTACCGGTCGACGGCGGCGTAGCCGGCCTTGCGGAACCTGGAGGAGAGCGAGGTCAGCCTTGAGCGGACGATCGCAGCTAGCAGACGACGCACTGCTCGCGGTCCATCTAGTCTAGCGGACGAGCAGGGGAGCGAGCGCAAGGGAGAAGGGCAACCGTCGGCTCCTCTGCGGGGGAACCGAGGATGCGGCGATTTCGGGCGGCGATCGCCCCGCGGAACGCGAGAGGAGGAGCGCTGCCTCGCGCCGCCCACGCCGCGTCGCCTGGAGCGCGATAGGGGCGCATAGGCTCAACATGCCCGCAAACACGGCCAGCGACGACCTCCCATCGCCGCTCGTAGCGCTGTCGCTGTTCCTCCGCTCGCTGCGCGCTCGTCGCGCAACATGGGTGCTCCTGCTCGCGGCACTGCTCGCGTGGGCTATCGCGCAGCGTGCGGGCGGCAAGCCAGGCTTCACGGCGCGGGCCGTAAAGACGGCGCAGGTCAAGGGCGAGGCGCGGGTGCGGGACACGCGCGAGGAGGACGAGGGGGTGGTAATCCCGCCGCTGGATGCGCTGAGGGACAGGGACAGGCTGTGGCCACCGGACTTGGGTGCGTCTCCCCTCACCTGTGTCTCTCGGAGAGCCGCACGACCGCCTCCCTGCGTGCGTACCGCCAACTTCGTCTCGAAGAGACTGACCTTCCCTCATCTTCGCTCGCAGGCAAGCCGCTATGTGACCTCAAGATCTACGTACGCACGGTCCTTCTGTTTCCCAGCTCACCCCCCGGCTCACATGCACGCCGCCGCAGGTCTACGACCTTCCGCCCGACTTGCGCCTTCCCGACAAGACCGTCTCGCAGTGCCGCTGGTCGGCATACAACTCGGAGCTCCTCCTCCACGAGCTCCTCGTAGACACTCCGACCGGCGCAACTGCTCCGTCCGACCACCCCCACCACTCGCTCTACACCACCGACCCCGCCGAAGCGGACTTCTTCCTCGTCCCGCTGTTCCCGGCCTGCTTCCTGTTCGACTGCTGGGTCAAGGCCGGCTGGACCAAGACCGAGCGCTGCAACGTCGACGCTGGCTACATCCAGCCCGTCATGGCGCACATCCGCGCCGCTTACCCGCACTGGAACGCCTCGGGCGGGGCGGACCACCTCGTTTTCCACCCGATGGACTACGTCGACGGGTACTACACGGAGCAGTCGCGCGCGGCGATGAACGCCTCGACGTACCTCGTCACGGTCGGCGACGTCCGCCCTGCACCGTACGGGAGCTACTTTCGCGCGTTTCGCGACCTCGTCATCCCCTCGTCGACGCACCTCTTCAACTCGTACCGCGTCAACCCGCGCGACTACCTCGACAACGCGGGATACCCGCTCGTGCAGCCGCGAGGAGCCGCGAGCCCGCATCGCCGCGCCGACATCGACCCGCCGAGCGTCGAGATCTTCGAGCCGTCGCCCGAGCCGGTTGACCGGAGCTTTCGCGGGTGGATGCGGTCTTCCAAGCGTCTCCTGAACCGTCTCATAGGCGTCAAGACCCCGCAGCGAGACGAGCGCTCCACGATCGCCATCTTTCGCGGTGGCCTCGGCACGCCCGAGGACGGCGAGCGGTACGCGCTCGGCATCCGCTCGCTCTTCTTCCCCTCGGACGGCAACGTCTCGACTACGCCCTTCTCGTCCGCCGTTCATCCGGGCTTCTCCTCCCTCCCCGGCTTCGACATCGCCGAATCGTCCGAGAACGACGACTACGCGCGCCGCCTCGCCCGCGCGCGGTTCGGCCTCGCTCCGCCGGGGTACACGCTCGATACGACGCGCATCTACGAGTACCTCGCGTTCGGCGTCGTCCCCGTCTTCCTTGGCTCGGGGCCCGCCGCGGGGCAGGTCATGCCCTTTGCGCAGGACGTCGACTGGGGCAGTTTTACGCTGTCGCTCCCGCGCGAGAGGGCGCACGAGCTGCCGCGCTTCCTCGCGCAAGTGGACGAGGAGGAGTACGAGCGCCTGCGGAGGAACGTCTAGGAGGTCGGGAGGAAGGTCGTCCTCGAGGGCAGGGAGGGGAATGTGTGGAAGCTGCTCGCGCGAGACTTGTGTCGCCTCAAGCGCAAGGGGGTCGCAGCGGGGCTAGAGATTGCGAACAACTGACCTGGTTGTGCACTCGCCGTCGTCGTGGTCGAGAGGCTCCATGGACTCGCCGGCTTACTTCCTCTTTCCCTCCTTCCCCTCACTCGCTTTTCGCGTTTCGCTTCTCCGCGCGGCTCGCTTCACTGCCGCCGGAGTGACCCTTCATGAGTGCGCTGTCTGCCCGAACAAGACCATCAAGACCTGCAAGGCGTGCAAGGCCGTCTTCTTCTGCTCGTTCTCAGGCCAGAAGGCGGTGCGTGTCTCGCCCCTCTCGGTCCCCTATGGCCCCCACTGACCATACGCAATCTTGTAGATCTCGTCGACGCACAAGTGGATGTGCGGCAAGCCCCTCGACAGCGTCTCGCAGGCACCGCTCACCGGGGACGAAGCGGCGCAGCTCAGGAAGCTCCACCGCATGAACGACGACGACGGAGATTGGCGCCTGAGGAGCGGGTACAACATTCTACGGATCGATCGCCTGTGGGACGGATCGGCGCAGGTGCGTAGTTTCTGCCCGCTTCGTGGGAATGTGCCGATCTCGCTCGAACCGCAGGACCTCGTCGCGCGCTCAAGCTTCATGACTGCACTATCCCCGAGCCCGAGCGCTCCGCGATTTTGTCAGACCTGCGCGCCAACCTCTTTCGCGCCGGCTGCGAGTACGGCATGCTTCCTAGCTTCGCCGTCACCCCCTTGGTCACGGTCGCGTCCTGCACCGCGCAGCCCGGCGCTGAGGGCCGCAGGTCCCGGCGGGGAGGGACGGTTTGAACAGTGTGACGCGCCTATGGAGCGAAGCGCTCCACCAGTACCTCAACTTCAACACCTTGCGCACCGTTTGCGCGACGTAGAGGCTCCCGCCTGACCTGCCCGACATGGTCGAGGCGCTCGCCCTCTAGCGCGTGAGGGCTAGGTCGACCTGAATTGTCCTCGAGTCGCCGGACGAACGCGCCGAGGCCCAGTTCATCGACATCCGCCGGCATTGCGAGCAGACGCGCACCGCAACACCGGGCCAGCGCCTGTTCATCTACGACGCGCTCGAGATTCCCCGGACTACGAACCTCCGCAGGGTCGAGAAGTTCGTAGACGTAGCGGACCTGGACTTGGGTCTGGACCTTGAGGTGGACTGAAACGCGGACGTCGAGGAGCGAGCGAGCGAGTCGCGAGTTTGGGAAGGTCAACTCAAGCGAAGAGAGCGTGTTCCCCGGCTTCTGCGCTGCTGTTGCGAATCTGTTTAGCAAACCTGTGAGCACAGGAAGCAAGTGATGATCCTCGCAACGGCTCCGGGGTCGTCCGCGGAACCCTTCGCACCTTCATGGCCTGAAGAGGCGGAGCTTGCCTCCCCCATCGCGCGCTCTCCGCCTCCTTGCCGAGTGAAAGCACTCAGACAGCTCTGACAGCACCCGCTCGCATGGATGTCGACCGTCCCCCAGCCCGACTGCCTCGTCTGCGCGCGCACGACGCCCCTCCATTGCCCGAGCTGCCACCACTCGCCCTTCTGCGCCGTCGAGTGCCACACGATCGTGCGTGCCGTCCCGTAGATTCACCTAGCGCCGTGCTCACCCGGCCGTCTCCGCAGCTCGCAGCGACGCACCCCTGGCTCTGCGGCCAGCCGGCGGGGACGTTCACCTTTGCGCCGCTGACGACGAGCGAAAAAGCGCAGCTCGACGTGGCGTACACGAGCGCGAACGTCGACATGAAGCAGGTCTGGCGCGAGTCCACCGTCATGCAGGACAACGGCTGGAAGTGGTCCGCCTTCCCGGTGCGTCGCCTTTTCCTCGATCCGATATGCAGAACTGACACTTCGGGCGTTCCCGGCAGACCCTCTTCTCCCAGCTCACGTTCGGAACCTGCCCCATCGCCGAGCCAGGCCGCTCCCACATGATCGCCGAGCTGCACTACATCTTCATCCGCGCGCGCAACCTTGGTGTCGCCCAGTCGAGCCCGACAAGCCCGACTCGAAGGACGCGAACTCCGATTGATTGCTTGTTCGTACGCAGTGCACGCTTTTTCCGACGCGCGCTTCCCCGACGCGAGCTGAGAGCGAGCGAGTTGAATTTCCCACCGCTTGCGCCCGCTCTCTTGCCACTTCAGTCAGACTCCCCGCAGTCCTCGCACACAGCCTCCCTCGCTGCAGCACGCACTACTCCCCGCCGTCCTCCTCCTCGTCCTCCCCGCCCTCCGTCCCTCCCCTCCGTCGCCGCTCATGCACCCGCCCATGCCGTTTCAGCTGGTCGCTCCGCCCAAACGCCTTGCCGCACCCCGCCTCGGGGCAGACGTACCGCCGCTCGGCGCCATGCGTGCGGATGTGCTTCGAGAGGTTGGAGGATTCGGCGAAGGCGGCGGTACAGCCGGGATGGGGGCAGGTGAAGGGGCGGGCGCCGGAGTGAGTGCCTGTGCATGGCGGGAAGGGCGCGAAAAGGTGTCAGAGTGAAACCGAGAGGTGGAAGCTACGGGAGGAGAAGCCGGACGCACGCTTGTGGATCGTCAGCGCCGACGCGAGCGCAAACGCCTTCCCGCACCCGGGCTCGTCGCATACGTACGGCCGCTCCTGCGTGTGCACGCGCATGTGCTGCGATGCGCAAGCGTTGGGGATCAGCGCGGGAGCCCGCGAGCCGGGAGCGAGGGAGAGCGAGGGCGCACCTGCGTGAGCGTGAGCGCCTCGGAGAACGTCTTGCCGCAGATTTCGCATGCATAGGGCCGGTCGCCTGCGCAGGCGCGCAAGGTGTCAGCGCAGCTCGACAAGTGCCTCGCATCGAACGTGGAGAGCGGTGCACATCGCCCGGTTTGCTCGAAGCGCGAAGGAGGAAGTCGCGCCGACGCACCCGTGTGCATCTGCAGGTGGCGCATGACCTTCTGCCGCTGCCTAAACACGCCCTTATCGTCCCTCGCGTCCCTCCTCGCCTCCCACTCGCTCTCCTCCGCAGCCCCCTCATCGAGCTCGCACGCCGCCGCGGTGGAGCGCTCGCACCCGACCCACTCGCACGTGTAGCGCGCCTTGCCCGCGCCGACGTGCGCCGTGCTGAGGTGCTCCATCAGCTCTGCGGTCGACGGGAAGGACAGCGCGCAGTGCCGCCACCCGCAGCGGTGCGACTCGGGCTCCGAGGCGGCCAGCGCGGACGATGTCGACGGCGACGGCGGGGTGAGCGCGGCGGGGAGGAGCGGGACCAGTCCCGCGAGCTGCGCGCCCGGAGGAGGAGGCGGCGGCGGCGGCGTGCTCGTCGTGCTTCCGCCCGCGTCGGCGCGCGTCCGCACCCGCTTCGCAGCCGTCGCCGTCGCCGCCGCGTGCGCCGCGCCGTACGGATGGCGTTGCGCATGCACGTGAGCGTGCGCATGCTGGTGCTTGTGCGAATGAGCGTGCGCGTGCGCGTGTGCATGACGATGCGCCTTCTGCACCCCCGCCGCCGCCTGCACGGGAAGGTGCGTGCCCGCCGCCGCGGGCGCGGGCGCCGGCGCAGCGCTGGCGTACATCCCCGCAAGAAGCGCGAGGAGGTGCGGGTTCGCCTGCGCGTGCATCATCTGCGCCGCGAGCGCGTGCTGCTGCTGCTGCGGGGCGGGCGCGGGCGCAGGTGCGGAAGGGGGCGGGACGAGGTGCGCGGCGAGGACGTGCGCGACGAGCGACGCGCGCGAGGGGAACGCGAGGGGGCAGTCGCGCCATTCGCAGCGGAGGGGCGGCGCGGGCGTCGGCATTGGCGTTGGCGGCGGCGCCGCGGGGTGGAAAGACGAGTGCGCGGCGGAGGGGAAGCCGCCGAAGAAGGATGGAAACTGGGGGAGTAGATGTGCGTGCTGGAGGAGGAAGGCCTGGTCGAGCGGGAGCCGCGGCGGCTGCTGCGGCCCGAACAGGGGGAGTGCGCTGGCGGCGAAGGGGAGCGCCGGGTCGTGCTGCATCGGGGCGGAGTGTACTGCCGAGTGGTGCGTATCGGCGCAGTGAATGTGTTGAGGGAGATCCTGGTGCTTGGAGTGCGCCGTAGGGTCGAAGGCAGGACCGCGGTCGTGCAGGTCCGAGTCACAGCAGCAGCAGTTGAGCTGGTGAGAATCCGTGTTAGCGAGGTCGAGGAGGAGAACGCAAGAGCCACGCACGATGTCCTGAATCGTCTTCTCGTCCAGCCCCTGCAGCAGCCCCTCAATCCCCGCCGTCTCGTCCGGCTGCGCCCCCTCAGGCGGCTCGCCTGCGCCGCCGAGCAATCCGACCGGCTGCTCGCCATGGAGAGCCATTGTCGGTTGAGGCTGCGCATGGACGGCCTCGCCGTCGTTCGTGATGAGCCCGAGCCCGCCGACGCACGTCGGGCAGTCGTCCGGCTGCTCAGGCTCGACCACCGGCGCAGGGAGGCACCCCGGCTCGGGGCACGCGGCGGCGCTCGTCGCCCACGAAGGGAGGGCCGGCATCGCGCTCCCCGAGCAGCACGGGTCGAGCGAGAAAGGCGTGTCGTGCCCGGCTGGACCGGTCGCACACGCGGCGCAGTCGTCAAGGAGCATCATCTGGTCCCACGGAACGCCCTCGTCGGCGCTGCCCGCTGCGGCGTCGGACCCGCTGGCCGTCGTGCTCGGGAGGGAAGCGCTCGCGCGGCCGTCGCCGGGCGAGAGGCAGTCTGCATCGTCGCAGCACCAGGCGAGGTGGGACTTGGTAGGCGCGGCGGGCCCACCGGAGCAATCGGCGCAGTCGGCGGGGAGGAGGGCAGTCGACGTCGAGGCGAAGGGGGCGAATGCCGGTGCGGGCGGGAGGTGGGCGAAGGCGGAGGAGGGGTCTGGGAAAGGGAGCGGGCAGCAGGGGAAGGCAGAGGCGGGCGGTGTGCAGTCGGGGCAGGCGGAGAGGCATGCGCCGCAGTCGTCGACGGGTTCAGGGTGCGCCGCAGCCGGCGTTGGAGCCCGCTCCGCGCAAGGGGACGCGGCGGCAGAGTTCATCTCTGAGTCGAGGAGATGAAGGCGAGCAGCGGGTCCTGCGCTGCGGGGCTCGTTCGCCGTGGCCAGATCGCGGTTGTGGGTGTTCAGTGAGCTCGTCCCGCTGTCGGCTCCACGCGCAGGTGGGGAGCGAGGAGTTGGAGGAAGCGCGAGGACTGGCGCGGTTCCCTGGTCACGAGCGACCTCCCTCACCCTGGCTTCTTTCGCTGTGCACATAGCCCGAGTAATTCTGTCACGATGTACTAGCATTTGTGCAGCTACTGGCCCCACTCTAGCCGCTATTGCGAAGAAGCGGGTTTCGACTTGGCGGGAGGAGAGCCGCCCCGCTCGGCCGGCGCTTGTCGTCCTCCTCACGCCACTTGCGGACCCGCCGAGCTCCCTTGAGCACTAGCACCCCAGCTCAGGATGACTGCACTCGCGAGCGCACCTGCACACACGCCCACTCGCCGCCGGCGGACGCGGCTCGCTCCTCCCGAGCCGACCAACGTCCTGATCCTCGTCCTGCCGCCCGTGTTCTGGCCGATCCTGCCCTTACTGCACGCCCACTTTGCCAACTATGGCACCCTGCACGCGTGGACCCCGCTCGAGCGCTTCGGGCGCGTCGTGTGTGTCTACAACGACGCGGCAGAGGCGCACCGGGGCAAGGACGAGATGGACGGGTTCGTCTGGGAGGACGAGCACGAGCGCACAGAGCAGCAGTGCGTACAGTTTCCTCCCCTCGCACAAAAGCGCGCGCTGACGGCTGCTGCTCGCTCCGTCCCGCCGTCGCTTCTCGCGCGCGCGCCGCTCCGTTCGCGGCTCTCGCTCCTTCCCTTCACTTTCACCCTCCCGCCATGTAGCCCGCAGCCCCTCCGCGTCTATTATGGCCCCACCTTCCCCTTAGAACGCCTGGCGTACCTGCCGCGCACCGCAGCCGCCCCGCCCACCGCCGGACCCACCCTCCTCGAGGTGCCCTCCTCGGGAAAAAACTTCCTCATCTCGCCTCCGGGCTCGCCCCGTAGGCTGGGAGCAGATCGAGGAGGACGCGCCGAACCAGCGCACCTTCCACGACGGCGACGAGCTCGACGACGCCGAGTTTGAGGAGCTCAAGAAGGCCGGCGGAGGCGACGACGAGCGCTGGGCCGACGAGCTGACAAGGGCGCTGCGGTTCCTCAGCGTTCAAGGCGGTGGCGACGACGACGACGAGATCGAAGACGGCGACGAGGCAATGGACGACGTCGAGCAGGACCCCTCCTCCACCTCGACCACCCAGCTCGTCCTCCCGCCCGCGCCTCTACCCTCCCTCGGCCAGTCGCACGGCGTACCAGATTCCCCCACGATCTTCCGCCCCGCCGTCACCGTCTCGTCCCCTCCCCCTTCGCACGAGGCGTCCTCTCCTACCTCGGCGACCGCATCCCCGCCGCCCGGCGCGAGCAAGATTTCCTCCGTCAAGGCGACGATCGAGTCGATGATTCGGGGCGACAGCAACGCGCGCATCACGCCGACGTCGCGGCCTCCACTCGCCTGAGTCCCTCCACACGGTCAGTCCTCCTTCCTCCCTCCCACTCAGCCACCTCGCCTAGCCCCCCCTGGACACGATGTCTATATTTATTGTCGCTGAACGGGCCGGCCTCTAGCGCTTTGCGCGGGCCCGGCCTGCTTGTGGTCAACTTCTTCAACCCCCTGATCCTCCGCACTCTACTAGGCGAGGCGGCCTCATTACGCATGCGCATGTGTTTGTCGAGCAGTGTACTGACGCGCTCTTCGTACGCCGTGCAGGTTCTCCCCCGTCGGTCATCACCTTGTGCCCATCGTCATCGCCGTCGCTCAGATGCCCCACCTGGTGAGCCCCCTTTCCTCCTCGCGCTTCTCTTCGCTCCCCCGCCGCGCATGCCGCGGCTTCACGTGATGAACTACATCTCAGACCTGTACCGATACGCTCCGCGCCCTTTCGAGGTTTCTCAAGGGCCGGGTCGAGGCGGACAAACCGATTGCCTTTTTTTCTGATCCATCCCCGTCTTTTCCGACAGTGGGAGGAGCACACGCACGCACACGCACACGCTTGGGACGAGCAGGGTGCTGACGAGCTTCTCCTCGCGCGCCACAGACCGAAGGACGGCCGTGCTCGCTGGTCGAGCGTGATGGTAGAGCTATTCGCCCTCTCATGCCTTTGTCCATCTCCACCGCGTCTTCTTCGTCAGAGTGTCATCGGGGACTCGAGCGACTAGCGCGTTTAAAGCGTACGCCGTTCACCGTGTGAGGAGGTGTGTCGAAGTAGGCCTTCGCAACCGCTCCATCGCCGTCGTTCCTCGCTTCGCGCGAGCCCTTCCAGCACCTTGCTCGCCCTCTCGCACACGCGCTCGCCCGTCCGCTCCCTCTGCCCGCACGCCCTCCGCGCTTTCCTGCGGGAAGCAACGCGCAAGCGACGACTTTCCGCTTGCCCACCCCTCGCTTTCGCCTCTATAGCCGGCCCCGCCTTGACGTCGGAAGCGCACTCGAGTTGGCTCGAGGCCGCGAGCGCCGGCAATCAAGTGCTCATTGCGCTGCGCTTCGGCGCTCGATGAAGGGACGGGGCCAGAGCTCATCACGGTGCCTCTCCGCCGCTCAATGCAGCTGCTGCTGCTCCCCGTCTGCCCGTACAACAGCGCTGCCCTCACGAAGCAGCGGCGGCGGCGAGCGAGCAGGAACAGGTCGCCGACTCGCCCGTGCGGAGCGCGAGAGCTGGAAGGCACCCCGCAAGCGGGCGCGCCACGCGAGGCGAGCCAAACGCTAGCGAGAAGGGAAGCGCGCGCAGGCGGTGGCTGGGATGCTGGGCGGCCGGGGTGCGGCGAGCGCGGGCCGGGTGCGGGAGCAGGACGACGGGGCGAGGGTTGCGACGAGGAGGGCCAGGTCGAGCGCTTCGAGGAGGAGAGATGGGACGGCCGGGCTCGGAACCGGTCTACTTGCTTACAGTCGGGGAGGGCAAGTGCCGGGACCCCCTCTCCAGGTCGATCCAGCCAACCGATTTTCCTGAGGATGGCACCGTTCGCTTCGTCTCGTCGAGAGCTGTCGATTGCGCCCGTTTCGAGCAACAGAGTTTTTGTATTGAGCAAGTGTAATCAAAAGGTAATGAGCAATCGTAATGCGCAGAAATCGAGCCCGCGACGAACCAAGTTGAAGTGTGTGGCGCCTCCCCTGAGATTAACTGCGCTTGCGGAACAAGCGCGATTGCGCGCTATTGGCCACTCCCCGCACTACCGCGTCCTCTCGGCGCGCGTTTGCGCCCCTTCTCCTTGGTGCAGGGAGCGAGTGAGCGGTCCAGCGCTTCTGCAGATGCGCCAGGAAGCTTCCTGCGAGCGTTGGGCGTCCACCTGGCTATGCTGACCTTCTTGTATTCACACAAAGCTAATCAAGTGTAATGAGCAGTCGTAATGCGCAGAAATCGAGGCGAAGATGCCGGACCCGTTTGTCAAAACGCTTCCTCCGGGGCTGGGAAGCACACCGCCGGTTGCCACAGGTCTGTAGAGCACGATGGAGTACTTTTCAGGTCTTAAGTACGCATGTTGTGGGAGGAGAAACGAGGTGAAGTTGGAGGGAGGATTGGCGGGGAGGGGGGTCCCGGCACTTGCCCTCCCCGACTGTAGTCGGGCAAGGGCCGTGGGCACCGAAGTGCTCGAAATGAGGGCTCCAGATCTCTGCCGTCCTGCTCCTCCTCCTGCTTCCGGCTGCAGCTGGCCCTTCCTGCTCTCTCTCTTCCTAGAGTTCCGCGCCACCTCGACGACGGCCTGCTTCGACGCACGCTCGCCCCCTCTCTCTTTCCCCTTCCACACCCCGTCCTTCGCGAGCGCATCCGCCCTTCTAGCGGCTCCTGCATATCGCCCGCGCTACTCAGCCCTCTAGTCTCGCGAGTCCGCCTCCTTCGCGACCGTACGCACGCTCCAGCCGTCGAGCACGTCCATCCCCGTCGCCACCCACCCTCGTGCACTTCCGCCCCTTCCGCACAAAGAGATGGCCTCGCTCGCCCCGCCTTCCGCCTCGTCGGCCAAGGCGACCGGCGACGCCCAGCACCGCAACCTGCAGGTGCCGCGCCCCGTCCCTGCGTCGAGCCGCCCGATGAAGCAGCCGAACCAGCTGCCCATTCTCAACCTCGTCAAGGTGCCCTTCCGCATCCTCTCGCCCCCCAAGGCGTCCGGCATGGTCGGCTCGGTCCGCTCGCTCAAGTCGACGCCGTTGAACGACGTTCGCCTCAACGACGTGATCGCCAACAAGCACTTGTCGCCCCTCTCGCTCAAGGACTTTGAGGTGCGTTCTCACGCTCATTTGCCTTTCGCCACCGACGAGCAGCGTGCTGACGACTTGTCCGCACGTAGGGCTACCTCGTCTTCAAGGAGTACTCGGCGGAGAACCTCTACTTCATCCTCTGGCTTAACGAGTACGAGAAGGAGTACAAGGCCTACCTCGCCGACCCGTCGATCCCGAAGCACGCGCCGACCGCAACGGCGACGACGGACCCGCTCGCGTCGCGCTCGGCGTCGCACCTGCCCGACTACCTCGCCGACTCGCTCCGCCGCGGCCTCGACGTCTTCTTCGCGCCCGACGGGCCCCTCGAGCTCAACCTTCCGCGCGCGACGCGCGACAAGGTCCTCGTCGAGGCGGGCAACAGCGGCGACCCCAAGGACTTTGCCGAGGCGCGCGACATCATCGAGCACTCGCTCAACCACTCGCTCGCGCAGCACGCCAAGATGAGCGTTGCGAACGCCGGCCCGCGCCGTCTCGTGTTCTGCTTCTCCCTCGGCCTCTTCGTCTTCCTCCTGGGTCTCGTCCCGCCCTTTGTCGGCATCTTGTGCGTTTCTCTTCCCTTGCGCTCGTCGCGGCGGTACTGACGTTACGCACCGTCCGCAGCGGCAACCATGCTCGCGGGTACCGCGCGATCGGCCTCCTTTCCTCTGCCTCGGCATGTCCATCATGGTGATGGCGATCAACCGCATCTGCGCCGTCATCTGGCTCCTCGGCGAGGACCGGCAGCTCCTCCCCTGGGAGCTCGCGTCGCCGACCGTCACCTCGGGGACGATCGTGCCCATCGCGTGCCCGACGATGCCGGCGTCGACGTCCTCGTGGGATGACGAGTCGTCTTACGGCGACGACAAGAGCCCCGAGTCGTCCTTCCGGACGCAGACGTCCGCGAACCCCTACCCCTGGGAGAAGCAGGAGTCGTCCGCTGCTTCGGACGCCGGCCTCGCCCAGCACCAGGTGGACTTTGCGCCCTCCTCGCCCGACGCGTCGTCCCGCCCGCCGTCGTACCGCTCCGGCGGCAAGACCTCGCGCGGGGTCGTCCCGCCCTCGGCGCCCGTCTGGGGCCCGGTAACGGCAGTCTTCTCGCCGGACGTCGCCCGCGCGCAGTGGCGCCTTGCGGTGTACGCGCTCGCGATCGGCGTGCTCACCATCTGCACGATCGGCGTCGTGCTCATGGCCGTGCCGAACGCGTGAGGCGCCTCCTCTCTCCTCTTATCATATTCCTCCCGCTCTCCCTCGTCGTTGGTTCCCCCGGACTGTAGTTGTACCTCACCCCCTTACTTAGCTAGATCAGTACCCCCCTCTCTCGCTCACCCCCGTCGCTCGCTCGCCTCCGTCGTTGGACTCGCGTTTTGTCAGTGCCTCCTGCTCCCGCCTCGTCCGGCACGGGCGGGAGCTGCAACCGGGTTAATCCTCCTCGTACACTGTTCACGCATTTATGCGAGAGGGAGCCCTTGGGAAGGAATGCAAGGACAGAGCGGAGACGAAGGTTGACCTTCTTGAGCCGCGCGAGCCGCTCCCTCCTCTCGGCAAAGAGGCGCGCCTCTCGTCGCGAGAGCGGCAAGACCGACTGAATACCCTTGTCGTGCCATTCCAACCATCCCGAGGATCCCGAATACGCGTAAGATGCGCCCCTATACCCCCGCTCTCTCCTCTTCCCGTTCCCACTGCTCGCCGCCCTGGGTAGCGGTGCGCCTCCCCCTCCCCATTCCGAACGACCGATAGAGACCCCCTATGCGACCTTCGCGCGCGCCTAGATCTTGCCATGCAGGAGGTTGCTGAGGATGCTCCGCCCTGCTCCTCTCGCATCAGCTCTCTGTCCCGCAGCGAGAGAGAGGATGGGGGAAAGGGAACGCACCGGTGAGGCGGATGGTGTGGTACAGCGTCGGGAAGTCGAGCGTCGAGAAGAACGTGTCGGCGAACCCGAACGGGAGCATGAGCGGGATCCACCCTGCGCGGGTGACAAGGGCGAGGAGGTTAGCTCGGCGTGTTGAGGCGGGAAGAGGAGGCGGGGCGGTGGCGAGGGGGCGGAGAGAAGGGGAGGAAGAGGGAGAAGGGGGGAAACAAGGAGGAGAGGGCGAGAAGTGCATGGCGGGTTCGGGGAGAGCGGGGGAAGGTTGGAGCTGGACCCAGAACGCACCCTGCGCAAGCTCCAAAGCCATGCCCCCCTCATGGAACTTGTACTGCTTCACCTCGCCGCGAACGAGGTGGTGGACGTCGCCAGCGGCGTAGCGCTGCACGGGAAGGGGTTAGCGGCATTCCCCGCGACGAAACCCGCGCAAACGCACCTCCATCTCGAAGGCGCCGGCCTTGCTGGCCCACTGCTCGCCGCTGAGAATGTGGAAGTAGTCGTCGGCGGTGTGGCGGCCGGTGTGGCCCTCCGTCCCGAGGGGCGTGCCAAACACGATGAGGTACTCGGTGATGCTCGCATGGATGATGAACATGGCGCCCATTGCGCCGCCGGCGTTGTTCCACACCCACTCGCCGACATGCGGCGTGTAGGACGCGGGGTCGACCTTGCCCGTCGGGAGGGTGACGAGCGGAGTCGCGCTGAAGTCGGTGTTGATGGTCCACGTCGGGTGCTCGGCCGAGAGGGTCGTGATGATGTGCGAGACGACCGAGACGGTGTCGTTGCCGTGGAGGGCGAGGGCGTCCTTGCAGAGCTGGTGCAGTGCGGGCGGGTCGAAGATGTACCACCGCGACTGCACGAGGAGAGGGTCAACTCGCGACGAACGAGGGAGAAGGCAGGGGGCGCACCTTGACCTGCTCGAGCACGCCCCAGATGGCCGAGAGGACGGCCAGGACCACGCCCGAGACGACGAGGTTGCGGAAGGACCAGCGCGACTGGGGGCGGAGGCGGACGGGTGCTGCGCCGACGGGGCGGGACTTGCGAGCGGGGGTGTTCATGGTGCGTGCGGCGGATGGAGGAGCGAAGCTGCCGAGTCCAGTCCAAGCAAGGCGCGGGTCGTGGCTCGAGCGAAAGCGGAGCGAGCAGCGCCCGACCTCAACCTCCGCACGCGTCTCTCCCACGCAGGCGAGGTCCAGTCAGGCTGGATGCACTCGAACAGGTATCCTCACTACTGTCGACACGCGCGAGACTAGTCGCTGTTGTATTGCGCTTCGTTGGCTCATCGCTCGATCCCGCTTCTCCCTCTCCTCCCACGCGCCCTCTCGCTCTGCTGCGGAGATGCACTTCACAGCGGTGCTTTCCGTACTGTAGTCACGCCGGAACGCAACCGGGCAAACCTTAAAGCCCTCGAGGCCGCCACTCTGCACGTTCATCGCCTCGTCCAGGACATCGGTGCCTCCCGCAATCTCCAGCCCTCGAGCGCCCGTGCGACCCCGCTTACACTCGAGTGCACATCCACAGGCCCCGTCACGACCCGCGACCTGCACGCCGCGCTGCACTCCCCTCCCTCGCCCTCGACCCCTCGCCTCCCGCCACAAGCCCCCGCCAACACCCCTCCGCCGAAAGACCCGCTCTTCCGGCGCAACCTCGCCCGAAACGCGCCAAGCAGGCTGCGCAATCCGAGCCCGCACCCCAGTGGAGCATGGCCTTCCTCAAGCGGCGCGTCCTTGCGCACCTCGAGGCCGAGGGCGCGCTCCGCAAGACCACGCGCGAGCGGTGGGCGCGCGAGCGCGGCGAGGAGGAGGCGCTTGGGGAGAAGGACCGGACCGAGTTCGTCTGGGTTGCGCGGAGGGAGCCGGAGGAAGTTGCGCATGGGCCGGCGGCGGAGCGCAGGAAGCCGGGGGAAGGGAGGACCAAGGTCGAGCGCGAGCTCGATAGGCTCAAGCGTGACGAGGGGACGTTCGCGCCGTGGGCGGCGTGAGGGAGGATTCTGCGCGGGGCGAGGGGGGACATGCGGCGCGTCTTGCTTCCTCGAGGGCTGTTTTGCATCCTCAACCTGCTCTGCTGCTCACACCGCTTTGCTGTCTCTCCGGCCAATGCACCAAGATGCTGTGTCGGAGATTGCTGGTACATACAGCTGGACTACTGCTGCTCACTCGCTGGCTAAGGACATCCTCCGCTCGCCTCCATCACCCTTCTCTCCCTCCCACTCTCGCCTCCTACTGCCTCTCCCTCCCCAGTCGACCTCAAGCAATCTTCTTCCTCCCGGCCCCAGCCGGTCCGCCTTGCACGGCCTGACCGCGCTGGTACCAGCTCCAGCCGATGAAGGCGGCTGCGCGCGCGGTGCGGTTCAGCCCTCCTGCAATTAGCGGAGGGTTGGGACGGCAGACAGAGAGTTGGGGCGCACCGCCGAGGACGGTGAGGACGAGGATGTTCCCTGCCTGGCGGCCGGGGCGTCTCAGCACTGCTTCTCCTCGAGGAAGCGAGGTTGAGAGGAGACGCACCGACAACGAAGCGCACCACGCCGTCCACGATGCTCGTCCCCTCGTTGATTACCGTCCGCACAAACGAAAGCGCCGTCTCGAGGATGGCGAACTGCGTGCGGAAGCTGCGGTCTCCTCACCGGTCAGCTATTTGGGGCGGGAGCGAGAGAGCGGGCGGGGGAGGCGCACAGCCCGCGGAGGATGTCGAGGAGGGCTTCGAGGAGGTTGGACATGGCGTTCAAGGGTGTAGGAGAAAGCAGGAAGGGAGAGTCTCAGCGGAGCACCTGATCCTCGCTCAACGCCGTCATCGCGCCAAAGTCCGACCGTATCCACGGGGAAAAGCAAGCTGCATTATGCGTCGCGCCCCGCTCTTCGCCACGCCAGCAGATAGGTGAAAAGCGCCCCTCCCATCCCCTTCACCCTCAAGCGAAAAGCGAAATCCCTTCCCTCCCTCTCCCGCGGTCAACCCTGCCCCGGCCTCCTCCTCGGATCCACAGCCGCGACGACCTCCTCCTGCACCGGGAGGGGCACCCCACGCTGCGAGTACGCCTGCGCCGCGGCGGGCGGGCCCGCGGACGGGGGCGGGGCGTTGTAGATCCCCGCCAAGGCTTGGGGCGTCGCGAAGCAGGTGGTGTACCCGCCCGTCGCTGCCGCGCCTGCGGGAGGCACTGCCGCGTAGCCGTTTGTACTTGGGGGCTGTATACGAGAGAGGAAATCAGCGCGGAAGAAGAAAGAGGGGAGAGAGAGAGCGGCGCGCACGGGGTAGCCCGTCCCGTTCGGGCGGGGCTGGTGGTCCGGCGGGAAGCGGCTCGCGGACGAGTGCGCGCGCGGAGGAGAGGCCTGCGAGAGCTGGAGGTCAGAGAGCGGAGAAGAGGTGAGGGGGAAGTAGGAGACGTACGGGGTAGCCGGCGCCGTTCGTGCGCGCTTGCTGGTCGGGCGGGAGGCGGCTCACGGAGGATTGCGAGCGTGGCGGCTGAGTGCGGTCAAACCGTTAGATGCCGTCCGCAGACGGCGAGGAAGTGGAGTGTAGCGCACCTCGTCGCGCCTGTACCCCCCATCGCGGCGGTCGTAGCCTCCGCCGCCGCCGCCGCTATTCCTCCTCTCCTCGCCGCGGTACCCCCATCCCTCCGATCACCGCGATAGTCGTCCCTCCGCTTCGAGCGGTACTCGTCCCTCCTGTCCGAAGAGCGGTAGTCGTCCCTCCTGTCCGAAGAGCGGTAATCGTCCCGCCTGTCCCGCTCGCGGTACTCCTCCCTGCTGCGGTACCCGCCCTCCCGCTCGCGGTCGCGCTCACGCCCGTCGTACGGCTGGCGCGAGTCGGCGCGCTCGTACGGCTGGCGGGAGCCCGCGCGCGCGCCCCCGCCCCCGCCCTGCCGCTGCGCCAACGCCGCCTGGACCTCTTCGTCCCGCCCGTCGCGCGCGCCACCGCCATATCCGCTCAGCGCGAGGGACGCGCCGCGCTCCTCGTCCTCGGGGTCGCGCTTCACACGCCCCCACTCTCCCTCCCCCGCGCTGCCGCCACTGACGACGCGCCGCCCGGTTGCCGCCGCGGCGCGCGCGCTCTCCTGCGTAAACGAGGTCGACTCGCCGCCGCCGCCGCCGCCGCCGCCGCTGGGCGCGCGCCGCCGCGCATGGATCGCAGCCTGGATCTCCTCATCCGTGACCGCGGGCGGCAGCCCATACCCCTGCCCCTGCCCCTGCCCCGGGGGCGGCGCGCCGTACCCCCCGCCCACCTCCCGGGGTACGGCGCGTCGTACCCCCCGAACGCAAGCGCCGCGTCGTTCTCCGCCCCGAACCCCGGCGGGACGTACCCCCTCCCGCCCGCGCCGCCGGGCCCACCCCCGCCCGCCGCAGCCGACCCCGAAGGAGGCGCCTGGATGAGGCGGCCGCGCTCGTCGAACTTCATCGGGCCTTTGCGCGGCGGGGGCGGTGCACGCTTCTGCTGCTGCTGCGGAGGCGCAACGGCGGGCGGCGCAGGGACCGGCGGCGCGCGGGTCGGGCCCCCCGCGCCGGGGGCGCCCGCCCGTGCGGCGTACTTGCGCTGCTTCTCCGACAGACCCGCCGTAGCGGGTACGGGCGCAGGCGCGCGCGCCGCGGGGAGGGCAAAGTCGTCCGCGCCGGTGGCGGAGAGGCGCCCGCTCGTCGACGACGACGAGTTCGTGTCGCCGTAATGGCCCACGGCGCCGCCGCCCGCGCCGAGCGACGGCGGGACGCCGAAGGGCATGACGCCTACGCCGGCGGGGGAGGCGGACGGCGAGGCGCGCGCGCGGCCGCTGCTGCCGCGCTGCGTCGGGAGGGCGAACGCGCCGCCCGTGCCGCCTTGGGGGAGGAAGTCCGCGCTCGAGGCATGCTCGCGCTCCTTGCCCTTGCCCTTGCCCTTCTCCCTCTCCCCCAGCGCAAGGCCCGACCCGCTCGCCGCCGTCCTTGCCTTCTTCGCCGCGCTGCCCGCCGCGCTCCCCACGCTCCCCGCGACGCTCGCGCTGCGCTTCAGGCTCGAGTCCTGCGACGGGGGCGCGTTCCGCGGGGGCTTGCGCCCGCTCGTGGATGCGCCGGCGGATGCGCTTGCGCCCGAGTGGGAGAAGGAGGCGATGGTGGAGGAACGCTTCGAGCCGTCGCGGAGGGAGCCGTCGTTGTTGTACTTGTGGGTGAGGTCCGACTTGTCGAAGGCCCTACAGCGTGCAGGGAGGCGGGTCAGCGCCGCGGCAGGCAGAAGAGGGAGCGAGGGAGAGCGCACTTGGTCCACGCCTTGACGAGGTCGTACGTCTTCGAGTTGTCCTTGACCTCGCCCGAGAGCTTGTCGTGGATGTGGATGCGGAGGAGCTCGACAATCTCGAGGAGATCGCCATCGTCGTAGTCGAGCTCGCTGAAGTGGTGCACGACGGCAGGGAGGATGTGCAGCTCGACAGGCGCGAAGGCGACGGCCTCGCTCGCGCGCTTCGACTTGCTCTTGCGCTTGGCGGGGACCATCTCGGGGCGGAGGCGCCACACGCGGTGCGGGACGGGGATGTTCACCGTGCGGAGCGTCTGGTACACCTGCGTGTCGGGCCAGCGGTCCTCGCCCTCGAGCGGGAGCACGCACGTCAGGTCGTGGAAGCGCCTCAAGCCGACGAGGACCATGTCGCGGAGCTTGCGCTTTGGCTTTTCGGGCTGCTGCAGCGTGTCGTGCCGCCGCTGGTCCGTCTCGTTCTTCATCGCGTCGACGCCGACAATGATGTTGCGCGACGCCTGGTACGCGGCCGTGAGCGCTGCACCGCGCTCGCCGCGCAAGATGCGCGGCCGCAGCGATTTCGGTGCCCGGCCTAGGAACTCGGTCTGTAGCTCGCGCACCCAGTCGGCGTATTCCGAGTCGATCGAGTTGAGGATTTCTGTCGGCTGGAGCATCAGTCTCCTCTAAGGGGGGTGACGCAAAAGGCGGAGAAGGGACGCACCGCCCTTGTCGAGGGCCTTGCCGCGCTGTACGCGCTTGAAGATCTCGCGCTCCTGGCGGTCGCGCAGCTCGCGGAAGAAGCCGTACCGGAGGCGCTTCGTGTTGAAGACTTTGCGCGCTTCGGGCGGAAGACTCGAGTACGTGTACGACTTGCCGTTCTCGCCTTTCTGCGCAGGAAGCACGAGGCTGGTCAGCCGGGCCCGAGAAACGAGAGGAGGAGGGAGGCACGCACGACCTTGACCTCGTTATTGATGAATCTGCGAGCGAAAAGGTCGGCGGAGATCAGTACTGCGCTCTCCGTCGCGGGGCACGGCAGAGAGCAGAGAGAAGGCGCAACGTACAACGAGATGGCGGTCATGCGCTGCTTCCCGTCGGCGCAGTTCCACACCTGGCGCACCACGCGCTCCTTGTCGTCCTCTTCGACATCACTCTCCTCGCCCCAGCCCTCGGGGAGACTGCTCTTGCCCTCGGGGCGAATCTGCATCGCGGGCCGGATGCGGCGGTACCACCCGTCGCGCTTGTCCGCCGGGGTGTAGATGTTGAAGAGGAGCTCGGGGACGTGCATGTTGCGAAGGAGGGACTCGATCAGGCCCGTGACGTGGTCGGTGGGCCACTGCGCGCGGTGAGCGAGGTCAGCGAGGATTGAGGACGGGGTCGGAGGAGACGGCGACGGACGACGGCCTCGCGCTGGTAGTCCGGGTGGGGTTGATGACGCCGTCTTTGATCATGCGGTAGATGTCTGCACGCACTCACAAGCGTCAGTACTGCGTGCGGGTGTCGAAGCACGTGAAGCGGTGCGAGAGAGAGAGGACGGACCGAGGACGGCGAGGCTGCCAAACTCCTCGGTCGGGAGAACGGCTTCGCCCTTGTAGAGGCCCTCTACGGCCTGCATGCGCTTGGCTGCGCCCCTCCTGCGCTGCTGGTCGCGGAGAGGCTCATCGCCCGAGTCGGAGGAGTCGCCGTCGCTCGACGCCGAGAAGACGCTCAGGCCGTCCGAGTCGTCGTTATCGTCGAACAGCCTCGCAGTGGACGGCCCCGCCTGCGCTCCTGCGCTGTTGCTGGCGGCGCGCGGCTCCATCGCGGCTCCATCAGTCGCGAGCAGAGGCGAGCTCCCGCTCGGCGGCGACGGCGTGGATCGACTCGGGAGAAGCACCGGCAAGGTCAGAGGGTGCAGCTGCACTCCTGACGAGCTCAACCGCAGACAGGCGAGGTGGCGCGGGGTGGACGAGCGAGTTCAGTGAAGCTCGCTCCTTTCCCTCCTTACTCTCGCCTTACTACCGCGGATTAGCCCAGGCTACAGGCGAGCAGCACGGAGGATGCCCACGCGGACCCGCCCGGCGTACGCCCCGCTGCCCGCCTCGCTTCCCGCCGTCCTCGCCCCCTCGTCGCCGCTGCCGCCCTCGTTCGACGCCGCCGCCCTCGCCTTGAGCAGCGCCCTCGCAGACAGCGACAAGCCACGCAGGGCTCTGGTCTCGCCCACTCAGCCCCGCCCGCGCTCGGACTCCCGCAGCTCGTTTCGACCGCCGTGAGGGGGAGGTGGGGCGCACCAAGCGGCGAGGCGGAGGCGCCCCCGTGGGTCCTTGCGCGCACGGCTAAGACCAGGACGAGCGAAGGAGGGACAGGGACGAGCAGCGCGCGTGGGAACGCCTCGGGGTAGCGGGACTGCCCCGCAACGAGGCGCAGGCGGAACAGTGGGAGAACGTCAAGCGCGACTGGCGTGCAGAGCGGGACCGCCCACTGGTGCACGACGGCGTCACAGTGAAGGGGGCGCCGAAGGAGAGGCGCACGTCGGCGGGGAGGGCGGCAACGGCAACGCTTGCGGGGCACTTCGCCTCCTCCAAGCCCGCAGTCGCTGCCGCCTCCTCGTCGAAGAAGCGCCCTCCTTCCTCTCCTCCACATGCATACGTGCCCTCGCCTTCTTCTGTACCAGTGCCAATCGCCGCCAAGCCGACCAAGCGCGAGAAGCGGCCCTCCGCGTCTGCGTCGTTCCCCTCGCTCTCGCCCATCAACTCGGCGGGGCAGGAGGTCATCTCGTCCGGCTCGCGCGGGCGTCTATCGCAAGAGCAAGCGCGGAAGGAGGACGACGAGCGGGACGAGCTCGCGAGCGACGCCGACGACGGCGAGGTCCTCTTCGAGCGCGGTTGCACGCAGGTGCGTGCGCTTCCTCGCGGGCAAGCGGGGGCGTTTCCCGCAGATCCCGCTGCTTCACCTCCTCATGCACCTCTCTGTCCGAGGACGCCGCTCACGCCTCCACCCCTGCGCAGATCCTCCTCCCCGACCCAACCCCCTCGCACATCCCCGCCTCCTCGCGCCCACCCTCCCTGCAGCCCCCTCCGCCCCTCTCTGCCGCCGCCGCCCAACCATTCTCCTCTCCCGGACTACGCCCCTCAGCTCCGGGGGTGGCGATCTCGACACCGCACCCCGCGCGCGGGGCGGCAGCGCACCTCCCCTCGCCCTCCGCATCGCCACGGGCGCGGCACGCCTCTCCTCCTCCACAGCCGCAGGTGAAGCGCCCCGCGCCGCCTTCCCGCGCCCAAACACAGCTCAGCACCCTCTCCGCCGCCGCCAAGCCAACGCTGCACCGCCTGTCGAGCATCGCACGGACGACGAGCGCGCTGAGCGTACACAGCAGCGGCGGCGCGGCGGGCGAGGAGGATGCGGACGCGTGGGACCAGTTCCTGGATGCGGATGCGCGGGACTAGCGGACTCGCGGAGGGGAAGGAGGAGAGAGGGGCTTGTTGTCTTTAGTAGCTTTTTTTCGGGTCGGATTGCCGTGCTTTCACCGTCTCTCTCGCGGGTCAGGGAGGGGAAGAACCAAAGAGCGCGTCTCGTTCGCACCTCGCGCGCACGCTACGCCCCCGGGAAGGTCGGCAGCGGCGGCAGGCCCCCAGGGGGGAAGAACGCCGCCCCCTGCGCGTTGACGCCCATCCCCCCTCCCGCACCGAATGCGCCCCCCGAGCCGGGGATGCTCCTCGCCTGCGGCGCCTGCTGTTGCTCGGACTGCGACGCAGCCGCATCGAGCGATGCGCGCCCGCGCTGCCCGCGCCCCGAGCCGCCCGCATGCGCGTACGAAATCTTGTACGGGTTGTCCTCGTGCGCGCCGCCGGGTGGCAGGGACGCGCGCGGGCGGGGCTGTGCGCGCGGCGGAGGCGGCGCGGTAGAGAACCACGCTCCGGCGGCGCCCGGGCCCGGCGGCGGGGCGTGCGCGGGTGCAGGCGCGGCGGCGGCGTACCGCTTGGGCTGGACGCCCTGCCTGCGGCCCCAGCCGAGCTCGACGTCGCGGACGAGGCCGAACCCGCTCGCGCCGGTGTAGGCGCCCAACGCGTCGCTCCAGACGAAGGGCGCGTGCGGGGACGCCATGGCCCGCAGCTGGTGGAATGCGGAGAGGTTCGCGTAGGGGACGAGCGTGAGAGGGTCGCGGTACCGCGCGGGGAGGCCGGTGAAGGGGCAGGTGCCGAGGTCTGCGAGCGCGAGCGAGTGAGCGGGCGAACGAGGCGAGAGCGAGGGGTGGACCCACGTCCGACGGGTTGCGGCCGCTTGCTCCAGTCTGCATGGTCGCCAAAGATCGCCTTTAGCTCTTCCGCGCGCGAACCCTCGAACTGGTCAAACACGAGCCAGTTGCGCGCGTACTCGCGCGGCGGCTCGCGCGGCGTCGACGGGCCGGGCGTCGCCTCCGCACCGTTGAGGATCGCGTTTAGGGACGACGACGCCGTCGCCGTGCTGAGGCGCGGGCGACCCGTCGCGCCCGCCGAAGCGCCCTCCTGCGCGGCTGCGCCCGTCTCCGCCCCGCTCGCCTTCCACCCCTTCAGCCCCGTCTCGCCGACAACCTCGATGAGCCGCCGGCGCCCCTTCTCCTCCTTGTCGCCCTCCTTGCCCTTGCCCTTGTCGACCCGGTCCTGCACGCGGCTGAGGAACGTGATCTTGGGGCCGATGATCTCGTAGCGCATGCCCGCGACGCGCTCGGCCTCGCGCCGCTCCTCCTCGGCCGCGTAGAACGCGAGCAGCGCCGCGCGGTTCTGCTCCTCGACTTCGAGGGCCTCGGCGATCAGGTCCGCCTGCGTGAGCGTGACCTGCTGCTTCTTGACGGGCTTCGGCGCAGCAGTTGCCTGCGAGCGTGCAAAGGGTCAGGTACGGCGGGAGAAAGAGAGGCGAGGGACGCACCTTGCGCTGCTCCGACACCTTCAGGCGGTCCTGCACCTGCCGCCTGCTCTCGACAGCCGTGCGCCGCGAGCTCTCGCGCTGCGGGATGAGGAACGCCGGGTCGACCGCGACCTTCTTGCGCTTCTTCGCGGGCGTCCCATCCTCGTCGAGCGTCGTCGCCGACGTCGACGCAACGGGGCCCGCCTGCTTCGCCGCGGCGGCCTTGCGCATGGCCTTGGTCTGCCGCGCGAAGGGGTGGACTGGCGCCTGGAAGCCCTTCTTCTTGCCGCGTGCCGCCTGTATCGCTCGAGCGGGTCAGCTGCGAGTCTACTGAGTGAAAGGGAGCGCGGCGCACCTTCTTGGCGTCCTTTGCCTCCTTGCGGAGCTGGCGCTCGCCGGCCTCCTCGTCGTCCTCATCGTCGCCTGCATCCTCATCCGTCGAGCCAAAGTCCGAGTCGAACTCGTCCTTCTCCTCTGTGTGCACTGTTGTGTCAGCCGAGCTTGTCCTGGGCGGAGAGCGGGCGGGAACGCACCCTTCTGCTCGAACTCGATGTCCCCTTCCTCCTCCTTGAACATCTCCTCCACTTCAGCGGCCGCCTCGTCCTCGATGAGCGCAGCCATGCGGTTTCCGGCATTGCTGCGCTTGACGCGCGTCGCGAGGTTGGCCTCGACGGGCTCGCCCTCGTCCGACGACGTCTCCCCCGCCTCGGACTCCTCCCCCTCCTCGTCCTCGGGCTCGTCGGGCGCGGGCGTGGACGCGGCGCGCGAGTTGCGGCGGGCCATCGCGGGCAGCAGGGGCGGCCGGACGGAAGAGAGCGAAAAAGCGGGTGGTTGTAAGAGGGAGAAGGGCAAACGTATTGCGCCAATACAACCGCAACCCTCGCTCCGACTGCACCTTCAACTCGCGCTTCTTCTGCCCTGGTGGTGCTCGCGGGCTGCGGAACAGCACCTACAGTCCGCCGCAGAACTCTTGCTGCACTCCAGGTCGATGCAGCCGTGTTCTCGCCTCGCTCGTCTGCCTCGCCTCAACCCGCAGTCTCTCGCTTCGCCTTTCGTCTGAGTGCTTGCACGTGCCTGCTTTGCGGACCTGAGATAGCTGCCGGCCTCACCGGGTTGCTCGGGCTCGCGCTCGGCGAGGTTGGAGCGCGACCTCCTCCTCAAGCTCTCGGTCGACTGGCCGCGCGAATGTGCGTCGGCCCTCATTCCTACGTCCTGTAGCTTGTACTGACTTCACAATGCGCAGATACCGCACCCCGCCTGGAATGCGCTCACCTAACGCACACCAGCCGACCTCTTGGTGCGCTCCGACCTCTCCGCAGCACGGCCTTCCCGGCGCAACCTCCGCGCTTCTTCCGCAGCGTTGCACCTCCTGTACGTCTTGCAGGACGACCCCTGTCCGCCGGCAACAGAGTCGACGATCGGCGCCCGTATTCACGCATCGCAGGCTCGGCTTGCTCTTCGCTCTCGCGCTCCTTCTCTCTCTCGTTATCGCTGCCATGCCCATCGCGCTGCTCGCCCCCGTTCGCGCACGCCGCCACGGTGCGTCTCACCGCCGCACCGCCTCACTCGAGCGAAGCAACCCGCGCTGACCGTTGCGGAGCCCGCCCCCGCGTAACTCAGGCAAGTCGACGAGCCGCCCCTTCGCGCAGTTTGTGCGGGAGAAGGGCGTCTCGTTCCCCGACTTTGTGCGCGAGATCGAGGTCTTTGCGCAGAAGGAGGCGGAGCAGGTCGCGCTGAAGGAGCGGAGGCGGCTTCGCCTCGAAGAGCGCATCGCCGAAATGCTGCTCGAGATTCCCGACGCAGTCATCTCGTGCGTTCCTCCTCCACTCTACCTACCCGCGCTAACACTGCCCAGCGCAGGTTCTCCCTCCCGCCCTTCTCCTCGCGCAACAACCAGCCCTCCGCACCGCACATCCTGCGCCCCGCGCTCCCCTCCTTTGCGCGGCGCGTCCAAACCCTCTTCGGCGCCGTCTCGATCCTCCCCGCGACGTTCACGCTCCCGCCCACGGCGCTGATCCGCATCGCGGGCGTGAGCGGCACGTGCGCCGACCTGCGCGACTACCGCTCGCCGCTCGGGCGGACGGCGTTCGCGCTTGCGCGGCACGGGGCACGCCCTGTGGTCCTCGCGACGAAGGACCTCGTGCTCAAGCCTGTCGTGACGGTGCTCGAGCAGGGAGGGTACCGCGTCCGGTTCGAGTTTGCTGCGGGCGCGTTTCATCAGGTCGAGGAGGGCCAGCGGAGGAGCTCGAGGCGAAGGCCCAGGCGACGACGCGTCTCGGCAGGGTGTTCTAGGGTGGTCAGCGAGGGCTCCTCGAGAAGGGTGTGGAGGCCGTTCTGCTGAGCTTTCTTCTGCGCGTGTTCGGTTCCGGTCGACGAGGTCGTGTCGCTCTCTCCGTCTGTCGTACCATCTGTAGCAACCCCCTTGTAGCTAGATTGTATCAACAAGCCCTTTACGACCACTGGCAGCCCGAACGAAAGCCGTCGTCGCCCACAGCCACCGCCTCATCAGCTCCCCGCTCTCTTCCGCCTCTCCCACCACCCCGCTCGTCACGAGGGATGCTCGCGCCCAGCACTTCCGCGCCCTACACGCCGTATTATTGCGAGGAGAACGTCTGGCACCTTCTCCACAGCCTCGACCGCTCTCGCTTCCCGCGCTCCTTCGCCCTCTTCATCTCGAACCCAGAGCGACACGCGCTCCTCTTCCAGCAGAAGGCGTCGCGGCAAGGCGCAGAACAGGCGCACTACGTTCTTTGGGACTATCACGTCGTCGCGGTTGCGGTGGAGCGGGTGAGCGAGGGGCCGGAGCGCGTCGTCGTGCTGGATCGGGACTCGCGGCTGGGGGAGGTGGTGGAGCTGCGAGGTACGTGCGGATCTCTATCCACTCTGTATGCCTGCCTTGACTCACTCGCGCGCCCGCAGAATACGTCGCCGACACGTTCCGCCCAGATCTCTTCAAGGCAGGCGTGTTGAACCCGTCGCTGCAGAGGTGCGCCCGCCCGCCCAGCTGCCCAGAAAGACCGAGAACTGACCCCCCTGCGCCTCCGCAGCCGATTCCGCGTTGTCCCGTCGGAGAACCTGCTCAACAACTTTGCCAGCGACCGCAGTCACATGGGGCGTCCTTTCCCCCTCTCCTCACCCCGGCTTCTCCTTGACCACCGCCATGCGACACAGCTCGCCCCTCCCTCGACCGCTCTCGACGCTGCACCCCTCCTCCCCAGAATCTCCTCCGCAGCGCCTCGACCCACTTCTCCCCCTCCGCCGCAGTACATCCACCCGATCCCGCCCTACCCGCCCCTATGCGGCTCGCACGCCGCCGCACGTGGGGAGACGCACAACCTCTGGACCCGGTTTCTCGAGATGCGGCTGCCGCACGAGCGTAGGCGCGGGCGAGCGGAAGGGGAGAAGGCGAGCGAGGAGGGCGAGGGGTTTGGGAGGGTGCTCAGCGGAGTGGAGGAGCTGCTGACGTATCCGTGGTGAGGGGTAGACATGAGTAGAGGGCGGAGGGGATTAGACAAACGCGTCTCGCGGGCGAGATGCGCCGCTGCTGACCTTCCCGACCTGCGATGCTGTACTCTGTCGCCGCTATCCCACCGCTGCGCAGAGAGTGCGTGCTTGCATATCTCGAGCGAAGGCAGATGAGCCTGCGGCAGGACACCTTGCAGATCTGCAGGTGGAGACGGTCTCGTCGCCCCGTCTGCACCATCCCCCGCCTTCCGCTCGTCGCACCCGGTTCTGCAGCACGCTGCTTCTCGCTCCTCGTCTCGTCATACGCGCAAAACTGCGAGTCACGTCGTTTGCGTTCTATCTACACTCCCTCCCCGCTGTGCGCATGCGCGCTTACTTGGTCGCGAAGGTCGCCTCGCTCGAGCCCTCGCTGCTGAACTTGGCCGACTCCGAGTCGGTCTTGATGTTGGCGCCCTCCTTGCCCGTCGAGGGGTACTCGTTGTTCACGTCTGTGCAGGGCAGGTGCAGGTCGTGGGGCGGTTCGAAGGGAGAGAGGGGGTATGAGATGGACATTGATCAAAGCGCAGATGGTCAACGCCCGCTCGTCTCGCTCGTCGGACAGAGATGACGGGACGTACTCGGCTGGGAGGACTTCGGGGAGGAACGAATCCGCCCGAGGAGGGAGTAAACCGAGGCAAGGTACGTCAGCTCGCGCTTCTGTATCGACTGCACGCGCACGCGAGCCCGGCAGAGCTCGTCGCGGTCGCGGTCGCGAATACGAGACGGCGCGTAAGGGACGCACGGTGTCGCCCTTGAGGCTGCTCTCCGAGTCGCCCATCTCGCGGCCGCCCGCCTGCGAGTCCTTGCCGCCCTGGTGGTTCCCGCCGGTCGAGCCCTCGCCGATCGCCTGGTTCTGGTTGCCGAGGCCGGTGGATGCGTCTGCGCGTGCGCGAGTCGGGTCAGCGCGAGGAGGGCGGAGAGCGGGCGGAGGACGCACTGGAGGACATGGTTGAGGTGGAGTGCTGCGGGAGAAAGGTGGGTAAGCGGGTGCGCTCCTCCTGGGTGCAGAAAGACGCACTGTTTGGTGTGTCTGGGTGTGCGCGAGAAGCTTGGAGTGAGGAGAAGGAGCGAGAGAGGCGCCGGTCCGCCTTCGCGACGATGACGCTCTCCCCGCACCCCACCTTCTTCGCCGAGCTGATGCTGTCGTGGACTTTTGCAAGCACAGCAGCACGCATGGAACTGCTCTGTGTGCGCTTGCGCACGTCCTAGCAGCTTGCGAAACAGATCCTGCGAGGACATCGTGAACCCGCCCAACTGGCTCAACTGCGTCGTCTCGTGCGCTTCGCGTGAGAAACGTCCATTTTTCTTCTTTGCACAGCACGGGAACGGTTTTGTGAGGCTCAAGGAGACGAGAGGAGGGGTACTGACACGAGGGGGAATCAAGAGGAGCAAAGGAACGAGGAGGATGGTCTACTTCTTCTCCGTCTTGCGGTGGCGCTTCGTGTTGGCCTCGGACGCCTGGCGGATGGCCCACGTGCTGCGCGCGCGGTAGTAGGGGACCGACGAGTAAGATAGGAGGGAGGAAGCGGGGGAAAGGAGGGAAGGGAAGGGAGGGACCGATCATCAGTACCCGCTCGAAGTCGCGGAAAGCGGGAACTTGCTACGCACAGCGCGTACGTCTTGCTGGCGTCCTCGAACGAAGAGAGCACGCCAAACTCTGGTGCGTCGTCGTCTGCAACCGCGCTGTCGTTCGTCGACTCGTGCGAAGGCGCTGCAGCCGGAACCTCGTCGAGGAAGGCGTTGAGCTCGCCCGCGTAGGGGTCGTCGTCGTTGAACTGCGTGCGTAGGTATCGTGTGTCAGTGCGGAACATGCGGAATGCAAGGAGGAAGGAAGGGAAGGAGAGCAGAAGCTGGGGAGCCGGAGGCCTCTCCGCCTTGGGGCACGCCCCATCTCTCCCCGGCTTCTTCCCTTCCCAGATCAGGATAGTGAGGTGTACGCACGCGGTACACCTGCTCGTCATCACCGTCGGGCGTGCGGACGCGGAGCTCGGGCGCGTTGTACGGGTCGATGAGGCGGAGGAGGTATCCATCGGCGATGACCTCGAGCTCGACGCTGCGGGCCGGCAGTCTCGTCAGTCCAGAACACGAGTACTGCACGAGCGAGGAGCGCCGCGCACCTGTACTTGTACCCCTGCAGCGTAAGCGCATGGGTCAAGCTCCCGACCGCGCCGTTCTCGTACTTCCACGTCGCGGTCGTGACGCGCGGGATGCGGTCGTCGTCGGCGATCTTGCTCTCGTCGACGGGGACGGCCGAGAGCTGCCCCGCGGGCTCGTCCCACTCGACGGCCTGCGCCTGGACGGACGCCATGTCGACGTCGCCGCCGAAGTAGCGCGAGAGGTCGACGACGTGCGTTGCCTGCTCGACAACTGTGTGCGGCGGAAACATTGTCAGCGCAGGCAAGCCACGCCCAAGGAGGAAGGGGCGCACTCGGGCCGCAGTCCTTGCTCTTCATCCACCACGCCGGCTTGGCGATGTTGGCGTAAGAGCAGTAGTACCGCGCGTTGGTCGCCATGACCTCGAGCTCGTTGTCCTCGATGATCTGGCGCATCTTCTGAACGACTGCGGGTGGCAGGAGCCGGAGTCAGCGAGGTCGAAAACGCCAGGCGGGAGGAGGCGCCCTGAAGCTCTCCGGCCAACGCCACGGGAGTCGGAGCTCGGACTCACCGCGCAGGTAGCGGAGGAAGTAGCCGACCGAGACGACGGCCTTCGAGTCGACGAGCGCCTTGGCGACCTCGAGCGCGCGGACAACACTGTCCGCCGAAAGCGGCTTCTCGATGAACATCTGCATGTCGGCGCCCACGAAGCACATCAGCATCTCGCTCGGAAGACGACGGCTGAAGAGGCGGGGCGCGGACGCACCGCGGGGGTGTTCTCCGGGAAGTGCTTCAGAACCTGCAGCTCAAAGTCGCGGCCCTGCTGCGTCGAGCCACGGAACGCCGCCGGCGAACCGACGATGAACGCATGGGGGCGCTCGTGGTCCTTCATCGTCGAGACAAAGTCGTCGAGCGAGGGGCAGATGCGCGTGTCGCGGTACGCCATCTCGACGAAGGACGAGCGCTTGACGTCCAGGCGCTTCTTGGCGACCGCCTCGGCCGGGTCGATGATGGCGATGACCTTGAGACGCGGGCCGAGCTGTGAGCAGGCGGGAGGAGCGGGTCAGTCGGGCGCTGGGCAGGTGCGGAGGGAGCGGCAGAGACACACCCTGTTCTCGAGGCGGAACGAGTGGTCCCAGGGGCCTGTGCAAGGCGAAGCGCAGCATCAGCATCTCCTAAGAAGAATGAAGGAGCCGAAGGAGCGCTCGGAGCGAGAACGCACCCTCATCGCTACCCTGCGCGCGGAGAATCACACCCACGAAAGGCGAAACAACTCGTCAGCGCCTCTTCTTCGGCAGCCCGTTCCAGGACCAGGACAAGAACGGGGACGAGGGCGCGGCAGACCACCACCGAGGACACGCGCGGAGGCAGCACCGCCTTCCCAGCTGCGCTCCTGTCCGCGTGTCCTCGTCCCGCGCGCGCGCATAGAAGGAGCGCAGACGCACAAAGTTGATGTTGCCCGCACCGACAAAGACGAGGCTCTGCGCGGAGAGGGAGGATCAGCCCATCCATCAGCTTGGAGCGCCAGGGGGAGCGACGCACGAACGGCGCGCCGGGCTCGGGCTTCTTGTGGTGGGTGAGGGGCGCGAGACGCGAGCTCGCGATGGAGGGGCGGCTGCGTGCATGGAGGGGAGAGCTCGATCAGCCACGTCGAAGGAGGAGGACGGGGTTGGGAGGGGAGGTGGGGGCGGGCGAGAAAGCGCGACGGACCGCACGGACGAGCGCCTGCGCTGCGAGTTCTCGCCAAAAGATCCGCCTGCCATTGCTGTAGTGTAGAGAGGAGGTCTGCAGGGCGCAGAGCGAGGATCCGAGGAGAAATCGTCGCGCGAAGGTGAGGAGGAAGCGCGTCAGCGGGGGGAGCGGCCGAAGTGGAGAGAGCGCGGGGAGAGCGAGCAGCCTGGCGACTCACGGGAGGAGGGGTGGCTGCTGGAGGGGACGGGAGCAGGGAGCAGGCAGAGGGAAAAGCTCTGCGACGCTCGGGAGGGACACGGCGCGAGCGCGAGCACAACAGGAGCTCAGCTCCTGCCGCCCACGCTCCTCTCTCCGCCTCCTCACCCTGGAGGCCCGCTAATTTGGCCGGAGCGGCCGCGGGAGCCCGGCACCTCCGCTTGCATCGACGGCGACGGCGGGCGACGGCGAAGACCGCGCAACGTCGATGGAGAAGGAAGAACGCGCGGAATTGCACCGGGAAGAGCGAGTCGAGGAGGACAGAGGGGGCCGTGGACGGGGCTATGCTACAGGACAGCGCAGAACGCACGACGGGGAACGAAACACTGCGGAGAGAATCGCCTGAAAGCCCAAGGAAGAACCTGAAGAGAGAGGGAGAAAGGGGAGGAGAAGTTGGGAAGGCCGCCCCATCGTGCGCCGCCTACTCGCGGTCGACGACGCGCCGCTTGCGCTCGACGAGGGGACGCATCTCCCCTCCGTGCCCGCTGCGACGGACGCGACGGATGTGGTCCTTGCCGAGCTGCGGGGCGCGGGCTGCTCAGGGAAGTAACGCCAAGTCAGTCGTCCTTCCTCGCGAGAAAGCGAAGCAGGGACGCACGCTCGCGCTTCTCAGCCACCACCGGCTCGCCCACAGCGCCCTCCTCGCGCTTGTGCAGGCCGAGCAGCCCGCCCAGCCCGAGCCCGCGGAGCAGCTGCGAGACCGCCTGGTTCAGCTCGTTGAGCTGCAGCGCCGCGTGGATTGTCGCGGCCTGTGCGTCCTGCGCGGGCGTCACCGCGCTCGGCTGACTGGCGGGGCAGCGGCAGAGGATGAGGGGCGGCTCATCGCTTCGCTGCCCGATACCCCGCTCGAAGGCATCACCCCCGGCGGGCCGGCGAACGTCGGGCGCGAGAGCTGCGTGCCCGCGTCGGGCGTGGTCTTCCACGACCCGCCCATCCCGGGCGCCTCGCCCTCCCCGTCCGCAGCAGGCGCGGAGGGCCGGCTCATCGCCTCGCTCCCCTCGATCCCACCGGGGCATGACCCCCGGCGGGCCCGCAAACGTCGGCCTCGGGAGCTGCGCGCCCGCATCGGGCGTCGTCGCCCACGTCCCGCCCATCGCGGGCGCCTCGCCCTCGGAACCCGCGTCCGAGTCCTGCAGTATGGCGGTCGGCGCCGCGCCCGCAAAGTGCCGCTTCGCGCGGTTCGTGTCGGCGGCGGCGGCGGCTGCTGCGCACGCGGCGTTGACCGACGACCAGTACGCCGCGACCTCCTGCCGGTTCTTGAACGTCGGGTGCGCCGCAGCCGCAGCGGTCGAGGAGACGGCGGCGGGCGGCATAGTCGGCGCGGGGGCGGAGGACTGCGCTGCTGCGAGCGCGGCCTGGAGCTGCGCGAAGGGGACGCGATTCACAGCGGGGGCGGGCACGGGCGCGGGCGCAATGGCGTTTGCCTGCGCCTCAGGCGTGGGCGTGGGAGCGGCCTCGACGGCGGGGGGCGCGAAGGAGGGCACCGTTGTGCGGTTGTCCGGGGTCGTGAGCGTGCGCGCTGCGTGCAATGGAGAGTCAGTGCGAGCAGGCGGGAGAACGCGGGGGGGGGGGAGGAGCCGAAACGCACAGGCGAACAGGTCAACGTTCACCCCGATGGGAGGGACGCCCTCCGGCGTCGGCTGCCCCTCGGGCACGTCGTTGATCACGCTCGGGCCCCATACCCACCGGCGCTGGCCGTGGTTGTAGTGGTGCGGCTGGTCCTGGTGCTGTGCGCTCGCGACAGAGGCGGCGGCCGCGAGGAGGGGGAGGAGAAGCTCGGGGCGCATGGGTGACTTGTCGTGAAGCTTGAAGCGTGTAGAGAGGTAGAAGTAGTCGTTGAGGCGAGGGAAAGGCGATGAGAACGGGCGCTGGGAAGGAGGTCAAAGGAGTGGCTAGAGTTGGCGGATGGGATGCGCGTGCGGCGCGGGCGGTCGAGCTGGGCGCGTAGCCTGCAGAATGAGGAGAAGAAGCGAAAGCGAGAGCAATCAAGTGCGCCAACCGCGAGGAGGGGGAGGGGAAGAGCTCCCCCAGGGGAACCCGAACGCTCGACGTCTGATGACCCACGCGACGCGATGAAGGTCTCGGCTTGATGATGCCCACCGAAGGAAGGGACGAAAACAGCTCTGCGGCCAAGGAACGCGACGCTTTTCCGGGAGGTGAGCCGGCGAGGTAGCGGGAGAAGCTCCTCGCCCGCCCGACCACTTGAGAACCGCAATCTCTGCGTGCGTGTGCCCGCGCGCGCTGCTGTGCGGGTGAAACGCCGCGCCCTGCGCCGCCCGCGTTCCACGCGAGACCGCCGAGCGAGCAGATCCTGCTCCGTTCCTCGAAGAGGAGAGGACGACGCACTGAGAACCGGCGAGGGCGACGGATGACGGGCGCTCCAGTTCATCAAGAACAGTGAGCGTCAGCGCTAGATGGTTGGAAGCCTGCCTGAAGAGGAGGAGGAGCAGGGGCGTCGACACCTGCCAGAACCGGAGGGCGACGAGCACACAGCTGCTGCCTCTTGCGCAGAGCCGGACAAGCGGGTGCGGTGAGGTAGCCGGAGCCCGTCGAGGCGCGCCCCACCGAAGCCTGCTTTCGGGAGAGCGGGCGAGCGGCGGAAGGTCGACCTCTTCCTTCGACGACGAGATGAAGATGTTGCTCGCGCCTCCCTCGACGCTGGACCTCCTGCTCGTGCTGGCGTTGACCAGGGTGCCCTGGCCGAGGGCGCGGTACTCGGCTGCACCGCTGGCCTCGCAGGAACAAGACACTTGCCGTCTTCCCGTCCTCATCAGTCTCAGCCCCTGAGCGTCCTCCTCGCCCGCCTCGCCCGCTCCGTGGGGCGGCAGAGCACCTCTCACTCCACCCAGGGTGCGCGCACCCCGCCGCTCTCGCTTGCCCCGCCCCGTCTCGCTCGCTCACCCCCTTTCGCTCGGCTCGCAGGTGGGGCCATGTCCCTCGCGCCCAGCACCCAGCTCGACGAGCTCGCCGCTCTCCTGAGCATGCGCGACAACCCTCCCGCAGCGGAGCACGCCGCGCACCTCCGCCTCCTCGTCCAGCAGCGTACCGTCGCCCTCCTTCAGCTCGAGCGCACGACCCGCCAGCTCGCTCACGCCCAACACGCGGAGCTCGCCCAGCTCGTCGAGCAGCTCAAGCGCGCTGTCGAGGACGAAGTCGCGCTCGAGGGCGCTGAGGCGGACGCGCGCGGCAGGGCGACCGGCCGCGGCGCGAAGGGCAAGGGTCAGTCGGCGCGGCTGGTTCGCGAACGGGCGGAGCGGGCGGTCGTCGAGCGGTACGCTGCGATGATGTGCTCGTTCGACGCCGAGTGGGAGGCGGGCGCACGGCTTCTCGCGAGGTGGGAGGTCGTCTTGCCGGTTACGGGCGGCCGGGTCCGCTCCTGGCTCGACGACGTCGACGCGCTGGATGCGGGCGCGACCGCGCAGGAGTTCCTCACGACGCTGCTGAAGGACGCGTACGTCCTCGGCTCGGGCATCGCGACGCTCGACTCGCTCTCCGCCCTCCTCTCGCCGCCGCCCGCCCACGCGTCCTCGTCAACGGCCTCGCCCGGCGACGCCCCGCTTTCCGTCCTCCTCGGCTTTGGAAACGCCTCGCTTGGGCCGCACGCAACTCTCGAACTCTGCCTCGGCATCTTCGACACCGCCGTCCGCGAGCTCGTCGGCCGCGAGTCCTCCGCCTCGAGGCCCGCCTCGCCCGAGACGGGGCTCGGGCTGGGACTTGGGCTCGGGTTGGGGCTGGGGATGGAGTCGAGTGGAGCGGAAGAGAAGGTGTACAAGGCGCCGAGGGGCGGGCGGACGGCAAGGGAGAAGGAGCTCGAGGAGTTCCTCGTCGGCGCGCTGGACGCGCTCGAGGCGCTCGGAGGACAAGTCGAGCTGCAGGGTGCGTCTTACTCTCCTCCTCCTTGCACTGGGGATCGCTCACATCCTCGCGTGCAGGCTCTGCCCCGGGTTCGGCTTCGTCCTCGCTCGGCCCGCTCGCGTTCGAGCAGCGCGGCATCGAGGATCTCCTCCTTTCCTTCCTCGCCTCCGCCTCGCAGCTCAGCTCGGCAGCGCCGCTGCCTCCGCCCCCATCATCGCCGCAGAGAGACTCTATGTCCCCTCCGCCGCCGTACTCGCCCGCACGGTCGCCCGCCCTGAGCAGCTCGTCCTGGTCGTCCACCCTGACGAGCGGATTCTCCACGTTCGCGAGCTACCCGTCCGCTGCGGTCAGCACGGCCGTCAGTGTCGCAGCTGGCGCCATCCCCTTCGGCCTGCCGTCTCCGCCGCCCTCGCAAGCGACTACCCCGTCGCCCGTCCTCGATAGGCGGCTGCGCCAAACGGCAAGCTCGCCCGCGCCGCCGACGCCGTCCCCGCCCAGCATCTCCGCCTTCCTCCCCTACTCGCCCGAATCAGCGTCGAAGCCCCTGCCGCGCACGCCCGTCTCGCCCTTCTCCGCCCTCCTCACACAGACAGCGACCTCCCTCCTGCGCCTCCTCGCGCCGTCCTCCGCCGTCGAGTCCCCGTCCCTACCCGAAGCGCTCATCGCGCAGCTGCTCGCCTCGTCCTTCCCGCGGGACGCTGCGCCGGCAGAGCACCGCAAAGTCCTCCTCCTCGCCGTCGTCCGCTGGTGGGCCTTCGGGCTCCTCGGGCGCGTCCTGCGGCACCTCTCCACCTCCTCCGCGCCCGCGCCGTCCCTCCCGGGCGTGCCGCTCCCGTCGAGCGCAGATGCGCTCCCCCTGCGTGCAAGCAGGGGAAAGGGCGCGCACCCCCTCCTCGATGAGGTCTTCGTCCCCACCGCCGCAGAGCTCGAGTTCCTCGTCCCTCTTCATCGCGAGGTGTACTGCGCGCTCGTCGATGCGTGCGGCGTTGGTTCCGCGCGCGAGAAGGCCGATGACGCGCTCGAGGAGAGCACGGCCGACCAGCGCGCGCTCCGCGCCGCCGCCGAGGCCTTCCTCGCCGCCTGGGCCGCGCCGCGAGCGCGCGCGGCTCCGCGCGCAGACGACCGTGGCAGCACAACGCGTGCAGCGGCGCTCTCACCCGGGGAGACCGCCACCTTGGTGGACGCGTTCGCGCCCGTCGTCCTCCCGCCCGCGCTGCCGCACTTGGCGCCGAGCCGCACGAGCAGCTTCAAGCGCTCGCCGGCGTTCGGCGCCCGCGGGGGCGGGCCGCACGAGGCGGAGGAGCGCACAGGTGAGAGGGAGGGACAGGGGGAGAGCCTGCGCGAGCGCGCCGAGGCGCTCGCGGATGGGTCGGCGCTGCGCGCGCGGAGTGCACGCGGCGCGGGCGAGCTCGCTGTGTTCTACGTCTCGAGCGGAGGCGCGGGCGCCGCGCCGGTCGTTGCGCTCGAACCGCCCGCATGTGAGGCTCCGCCGCCGCCGTCCGCGCCCGAGCCGCCCGCCGGACTGAGTGCGTCGGAGCTCGCGATCGTGCGGCGTGCGACGTATGCGCTCCTCGCGAGCGAGGGTCGCTTGCAGGCGGGCGACCTCGCCGCGTCCCTGTCGCAAGCATCGGCGACCGCGCTCGCCGCGAAGGACTACCCTTCGCACGTCCTCTACGCGCAGGCGTGCAGCATCCTCGCCCGCTCCCCCTTTCTCGCCCCCGCCATCGTCGAGCAACTCGCCGCTCCCCTTCGCGCCGCGCACGCCTCCTCCCTCGCGTCCCTCTCCCTGTCGCAGGCGCAGCTCGCCTCCCTCGCGACGCAGCACGCCTCCCTTTCCTCCCTCGCGCACGCCGTCCTCGCTCGCAGCGACTCCCTCCGCCTGCGCGCGTGGCACCTCTCGCTCTCCGCCTCCCCGCTCGGCGCGCAGCTGCGCGCGCGCCTGCGCCTGTGCGCCGCGCGGGACCCGCACCGCCCGCTCGAGGAGGTCGAGCGCGCACGCGCCGAAGTGGATGAGTGGCGCGCGGAGATGGGCGTCGTCGATGTGCTCAAGCTCGGCGAGGGCGAGGGGGACGCGGGGTTAGACGAGGCGCTCATGCGGGTCGAGACGACGGCGGTGCTCGCGAGCGAGCCGGAGGCGCTGCTTGCGCACCCGCTGTTTGCGCGCGAGGCGAGCGCGCTTGCGGCGCTGTTAGGCGGAGCTGCGACCGGTGCGGACGAGACGGCCAAGTCGCTTGCGGACACGCTCCTCGGCGCGCCGGCCGCGCTGTGGTCAAGTTTGCCGCTGCCGATTCCGGCGGAGGCGACGACGAAGGGGACGGGCGGTCGGGCGCCCCCGATCACGACCGACTCACAAGTCGAGTATACCCTGTCGAGCGCAGGAGCCGTTCCCGCATCCCTCGCCTCGTCGACACGCATCGACCCCGACACGTATCTCCAGCAGCTGTCGTCGACGCTCGCAGCGTACCTCTTCTCCGACCTCTCCTCGCCGACCTCAATCTCCTCCCGCACCTCATCTGCCGCGGCCCCGCTCATTCCGCTCCGCGACGCCCTCGGCGCACGGCTCGGCTCAGATGGCTGGGTCGAGGACCTCGCGTCGCCGTCCTCGCCGCTCCAGCGCAACGAGCCGGGCAAGACGCCCAGCGTTTTCACGCCGCGCGAAGCCGCCCCGCCCAGCTTTGTAGGCGAGCTGCTCACGCGGTTCGCGCTCCACCCGAGCCCGAGCAAGAAGGTCGACGAGCTGCTCGACCTCGAGCTCGTGCTCTCGGCCGCGTCCCCGTCGTCGAGCCCGGCGCTGGGCGTCAACGCTCACCCAGCGGCGAACGTCGAGCTCGCAGCGACGATCCGCTCGCGCAAGCGCTCCAGCAGCGCCGCGCGCGGACTCTCGCTGCACCGGCTCTTCCACTCGCGCAGCGACTCGGCAGGCTCGGCGCCCGGGCCCGTCTCGCCTGCGACGAGCGCATTCTCCGCGCAGGACGTCGGAGGCTCGCGCGGAACCTCACCCGCGCGGACAGAGCCGTTGCTTGCAGGGTCGCTCGGAGTGCGGAGGCGTCGCCGCCGGCCATCGCTAACAACCGCGCTCGGCGCCGGTGCCGAGGAGCACCCTGTCTCTGCGGTGCCGCCCATACCGCACGAGCACGTCTCGTCGCCGCCGGGAAGCACCCCCGCGTCGACCGACGAGCTTCTGAACCGCCTCGAGTCGGCGCTGCTTCACTTCCTCTCCATCCTCAGCCCCTCCGCCGCACACGGCATCTACCTCTCCCTGCATCTCATTACCTCGCTCCTCCCGACGCTCCTCACCTCGCCCTCCTCGCGCGCCAAGGCGCTGAGCGACACGCTCGTCGCCGCGCTGTCGATCAAGCGCGACGCGCTGGACGGGCCGGGCGGGGTTGTCGAGCGCGCATGGGAGGCGATGAGCGAGGGGACGGAGGAGGGCGAGACGCTCGCGAGGAGGTTGTGTGCAATCGGTGCGCTCCTTTCCTTGACCTCCTCCTGTAGGAAGTAACTGACGGCGAGCGCGTGCGTACGCAGCGCTCCGCGAGGACTCACTCGCCGCCCACGACCTCGCCGCCGCGCTCAACTAGATCTCTCGCGTCGTTTGTGTGCGTTCCGCAGTTCTTTTCCGCGTTGTACCCGCTGCCTCTGTCGTTGTGTCCTCTACTCGTCAACTTTACTCGTTCCCGTCGCGGCGTCACATGCCTGACGAGGCTCGAACTCCTGCCTCTCCTCTTCCCGACCATGGGCAAGCGCACCGCCTCTCCTCTCCTTTCCAGGCGCAGCATTCCCGGCGATGAGGAGGCGTTGTCGCAGATCGGCGTGTCCGCGGACGGCTGTGCTCGTGCTTCCTCGCTTCTTTTCCGCTGCTTCGCCACGATTCGCCGTTTTGGTTCGTTCGTCCGACCCGCGCTACAGCTCGCCATGAGGAACGAGGACCTCGTTGATGCAGTGCTGAACATCCACATGCTGGTAAGACAGTTCACCACCCGCTACATGTTCATGGGTGCGTTTCCTCCCTGACTCCATCGTGCCGAGATTCCAGCTCACCAGCCACAAACACAGGTACCGCGCTGGTCGTTCTCCACATCGAGGAGCTCGGCGCAAGCTGAAGAGGCGAACCTCGCGGCATGCGCAGCGGCAGAGGCGTACATGACGAGCGAGACGAACCGGGTCGCGCTCGTGCGTGGTCCTTCCTGCCAAAGAGCTCGCGCGTCAACTGATTCGCTCGTCCGCAGAACTTCAACGTCTACGTCGCAGCGGCTGATCTCACGCCCGCGTTCCTGGAGGGCGTCGAGGCGGAGGGATACCGCTTCTTCAAGCAAGTCGACGGCAGACATGTGCGTTCTCCAGCTCCTACTCAATTCGAGAAGCGTGCTCACCACCCGCCTTGCGCCTCCTCCCGCTACAGGTCTACACGTTCCACTCGGGCGGAGAGTGAGCTCAAAGCTCGCCACAGTCATCGCGTCTTTCCGCCTTCTGCTGACCCTTTTCGGCCATGTAACAGCCGCCACTTCTACGTCGAGTTCACGGCCAACCCGGAGTGGGACTCGCAGATCCCCACTACGCATGTGCCCATCCACTTCGGCGGCAGCGTGCGGGAGGTCCCGACCTACACGCTCGCGGGCTCGGTCGAAGCGTTGGCGCGGAGCATGGTCGCATCATACCTGACGGATTACAAGATGCCGCCCGGGACGCTCAGCGACCTACGCTGGCTCGTCCTCGCGCAGGTTCACGTCGAAGAGCACCTCCACCGCCCGATGATGTTCGGCCTGAACGCGCGCGACTGGGCGGCGACGATCCCCCGCCTCTGCAGCGCAGCCGAGTACCACCAGGTGCAGGACGGGCTCATCGAGGCGCTCGACTGCGCCAAGGGCGCCGAACCGTCCGCCGAGTCGGTGCAGAAGCTCGTGCAGTGGCTCGCACGCGCTGAGAACGGTGTGACGGGCCCCGCGTCGCCGCGCCACCTCGAGCGCGAGTTCCGAGACGTGCTCCGCCTCCTTTACAAGCGCTTTCAGGTGCGCCCCTCTCTCCCTTGCGTCGCGCGGGAAGACTGACTTGACTGACCCTTCGTTGTCTCCGTGGCGCAGGAGCCGTATGACGAGGTACGGCACTTCTCCACTTGCCCTCGTAAGCACCAACCCACTAACGCTTCGCGTCGCAGCACGCGCCTCGCCCGTCCGTCTACGCCGTCCGCAACCGTCGCTCCTTCCCCAATCTCCCTCTCCGCTAGACCCGCCCCTTCGGCCTAGAACCGCATCATGCTTCAAGTTCACGACAAGACTACGCATTCACTTGGAGCAGGTGGCGCTGGAACGAAGATCGGCCGACGCTTTCCAGAGGGAGGTTCTGAGCAACTTGCGAAGGTCCGTCTCCTGCTGCGCTCGCGCGCCCCTTTCACGCCCGCCAACCTTTTCTGGCTTCTTCCTGCTCTCTCGCGGTCTACCAGCGGCAAACCAGCGGTACCGTCCCGGATTCGTGCCCAGCTGCCGGCGCTGGTCTCGGCGCGGACTCCGCTCAGGAGGTCGACCGCGATGCGGAAGCTCCGCGGGCGGCTGTGCTTGCGCTCCTCGCTTCTCTCGCGCTTGTCCTCCCGCTCACCCTCGACTCCATCAGCCGTGCTCGCGTCGCCTACGGACCATGAAGAACGAGGAGCTGGTCGACGAGATTGCCTGTCTCCACGTGCTGCTCCGTCGCTTCACCACCCGCTACACCTTCACCGGTGCGCACCCTTGCCCCTCGCACTGCGGCGCAACTCACTTTTGACCCCATAGGACGGGCGTTGGTCATCCTCCACCTCGAGGACGTGCGCCGCAAGCTCGTCGCGGCGAACCTCGAGCCCTGTGAAACAATCGAGACGTTCATGTCCCGCCCGCAGCCCCGCACCTGGCTGGTGCGCCGTTCGCTTTCCGAACCCAAAGTGGAGCGCTGACTATCCGCGAGCAGCACATCGGCGTGTTCGTCGCGCGAGAAGACTTGACGCCCGACTTCTTCCAGCTCGTCCAGAGGGAGGGTTATGCGCGCCTCGGCTACCTCAACGGAAGACATGCGCGTACTCCTCTGTTCTTCTTTGCGGGATAAGCGCGCTGAAGGCGCCTCTCGCAGGTCTACTCGCAGCATTCGGGCGGAGAGTGAGCAAAGTGTTCCTTCACTGCGCTCATCGCGCCCCGCTGGACCGCTCTCATCGCGCCCCGCTGTCGCGCTCTGGATCGGTTCAGCGCTGATGCTACGTCTGCGCCGCAGCCGCCTTTACTACGTCGAGTTTCTGCCCGACCCGAAGTGGAATCCTCGCACGCCCATGGCGCACGTCCCGCTCCTCTTCGCCGGCAGCATCAGGGAGATCCCGACGCACACGCTCACGGACGCTGTCGAAGCCCCGACGCGACAGGTACTCGAAGCGCGTGAGAGGGGCGCGAAGGTCTCGCGCGACCTCCTTGAGGATTTCCGCCTGCTGGGTCTTGCGCAGGCTCACGTCGAGCGCCTCAAACGCCCGATGATGTTCGAGCTCAACGTCCGCGCTTGGCAGGCGGAAATCCCCCGCCTCTGCGACGCGGACGACTACCACCGGACGGGGGCAATGCTCCTCAACGCCATCACCAAGGAGGCGGACCCGCCCGTTCAGTCGGTGCAGGAACTCGCGCAGTGGCTTGCCCATATGGAGGGAGCGATGTCGGGGGCGGAGATACTGCAACAGCTGGAGGACGAGTACTGCGAGGTGATTGACCTCCTGTTGAGGCGCTTTGAGGTGTGTCGTCGTCCGCGCCCTGCTTCCAACGTCAATTGACGCTCACACCTGCAGCTGCCGTACGATGAGGTACCGAATCTACGTTCCTGTGCGGAGCTCCGAGTCCTGACAAGCGTCTCCGCAGTATGCGATGCGGCCGTCCGCCTTCGTCGTGCGCAACCGCCGCTCCTTCCCCAGCATCCCCCCTGTGATAGCTCCATAGACTGCATGTCTCGTCGCTGCATAGCCACGTTTTCATCTCGTAAGCCGATTGCGCTGGAACTCGCCTGTCCTGACCTGTCCCGACGACTTAAGAAGGCTGACTCGCCGCCTCGTTTCCGTCCCCTGCTTGGCGAGCACCGCCTCTCTGACTCCTCTCCACATCGAACTCCTGATCGAGATCGTGCTCAGGAGACCCTGGGAAGACCGGAAAGTCCGCGATGCGTCAAGCTTCCTCGCTTCCTCTGTCCACCGCGCTTCCTTCTTTCGTCTCTGACCCGTGCCCGTCTCTTGTCCTCTCCGCATTCGCTTCCCCTCGCCTCGACGCAGGCTCTCGACATGAAGAACGAAGATCTCGTCGACGAGATCATCAACATCCACCTCCTCCTCAGCCGTGCAGGCGCACGCAACTACTTCAGCGGTGCGGTTCCCCGCTCGATTGCGATCCCGCCGTAGCTGACCCGCTCACGACAGGCCGTGCAGTCGTTGTCCTCCACCTCGAGGTGCTGCGCCGGAAACTGGCCGCGGCGCACCTCGAGCCGTGCCCGGCTGTCGACGAATACCTGAGCGCCGAGCAGCCTCGCAGAGCCCTCGTACGCCCGGACTTGGCTGCTCATCGTCGCGCAAGCGCTCATGCTGACCAGCTTCTCGCAGAACTTCACGGCGCAGGTCGCGGAGAGCGACCTCACGCCGAGCTTCTTCTCGTTCGTTGCGTCGGAGGGGTACCGGCTCATCAGCCGCTTCGACGGCAGGAACGTACGTGGCACTTTGATCTGTCTCCGGATGGATGGAGCTATCTGAGCCGAGCCTCGCATGCAGCACTACTCGTTCTACTCCGGCGGAGAGTGAGTTCGCGGACATGTCACCGTCCCTCCATTTCTTCCAACGGCGATCTTACCGGTTCCCCGTACTACAGCCGCCACTTCTACGTCGAGTTCATTCCCGACGCAGGGTGGACCAGAAGGACGGCGCCGCGGTTCGCGCAAGTCCCGCTCCTCTTCGCGGGCCGCGAGCACCTCATCCCGACGCAGACGCTCGTAGACGTCGTCGAAGGCGCAGCTGGGCAGGTAAGCATGCAGCACGCTCTGGGGGGCATCGTCGGCAGGCCCTTGCTCGAGGATCTGCGGGTGCTCGTCCTCGCGCAGGCGCATGTCGAGCGCCTCAACCGCCCAATGATGTTCGGGCTCAACGCGCGCGAGTGGCAGGCGGAGATCCCGCTCCTCTACCACGAGCCTGAGTACCGCAAGGCGGGGGAGAAGCTTGTCGAGGCGTTTCAGCGGGCGGGGGACTTGCCCGTGGAGGGGCTGGAGGAGCTCTCGCAGTGGCTCGCGCGTATGGAGAACGGCATGACGGGGCCCAAGTCGTTGCGCCTGCTTGGGGAGGAGTGGTTCGAGGTGATCAGGCTGCTAGTGCGGCTGTACGCGGTGCGTCGCGTCTATCCTCCTTCGCTTCTGGCCGCTTCTCACGCTCAACATTCCGCTCGCAGCTTCCGTACGACGAGGTGAGCCGCTTTCACAAGTACTGCTTCCGGGGTTCCACCAACAGGGTCTCCTGCAGCACGCGTCGCGACCCATCACCCACCGTCGCTGCTTCTCCGACCCCCCCTTCCCGTAGAGACACCCGTCTGCATAGACCCTAGCCCGGCGCCCTTGCGCACGTATTCCTCATATGGTTACTGTCGGCTGTACAGACTCGCGCCGGAACAGGCTCGATGGGCTAGCTTGCAAAGCCCGTGAAAAGCAACTTGCGAAGGCCGCGCCACGAGCTGCTCGCGTCCCTCTCGTTTCAGGCTACGCCTGGAAAAAGCGGAACATAGTGTCTGTTTGCACGAGGACCAACAACGTTTACGCGAACACGGCCATTCGCTCGCCCCTCTTGCGGCTCGCTGGCGCAAAGGCGGACTTGGCGAGCGAGCGCTCCTCCTTGCGGCGAGGGTGGTTCGCTTGCTGCGAAGGAATGGGGAGGGACGTCAGGGCGGGCTGTGAAGGCAGCAAAGCGCTCGAGCGAGGGTGAAGGAAGAGGAGGGCGCACCGCGTCCTGCGGAAGAGGGTTCGGTGCGTCAGTTAGCCGGAACGAGCGGATAACAGCGCGAGCGGCGCACCTCGAGGATATGCTTCAGCGTGTCCTTGATGTTGACATACTGCGCGAGCAAGTCCGGCATCGAAGTGTGCTGCCGCACGGCGGGGCAGTGTTCCCACTCCCACCGCTGCACCTTCTCGGGGAAGGTCGGCGTAAACCGCTGGAGCCAGACGTCCATGACGGCGTCGCCCTCCTCGCTCCAGAGCATGCCCTTGATCGCCTCGGCGAGCCCGAGCGTGACGCTCTCGAACGGCGGGCGCGCCGCCGCGCGCCCCGCTTCCCGCGCGGCACGCGCCGCCTTGATCTCGTCCCGGCCTGCGAGGGTCGCCCACCGGATGATCATGAACGATGCCTCGATGCCGGCGACTTGGCTCGTATCGGCCCCGAGCAAGAGCTGTTCGGCGACGAGCGCTGGCCACGAGAGGTGGTGGACGGCGTGGCGGTTGAAGGGGACACTGTGTACGAGGCGATCGAACGCGTGCGGGTCGATCGGGAGACTAACGAAGCGCAGGTGGACGAGGTAGTCGACTTCCCCGCCGCGCGAGGACGGGAGCGGCTGGAGGAAGAGGCTCGTCTGCACATGCGGGGGAGGTCAGCGCCCGGCCCCGCGCTCGTACCGGAGAAGGACGCACATTGAACGGGTTCTGGAGATTGCGCGCGCATTTGCCGTGGTCTGCACCCTCGGCAAAGTCCCGCTGCTCCTTCTCCGCCTGCACCTCGGAGACTTTGGACGGGAGATGGACGATGAGCGGCTGCAGGCGTGCGCTCGTCAGTGCATAGCGCGCATAAAGCACAGGGACAACGTACCGCGAATTTGAAGGGTAGCAGGACGGTTTGGGGAGCGGCTCGATGCTGAGCGGGTGGCCGCGCTCCCTGGCTGAACGGGCAAACACGGCGAGCGATGCGACGCCTGAGATGTGCCGCCAGGGCAAGTCAGCTCTGGCCGGGTCAATATCGCAGCCGGACGACGTACCGCCCAGGTAAACCTGCTTGAGGCCCGACTGTATCAGCGGGACGAGGACGTCGCGCACCGCGATGTTGGCGTTCTGCTGCGCATTCGCCTCGGTGTAGGTGGGCTGCTGCATCGTGCGCGGCGGGTTCGAGGAAGCGTCAGGTAAGGGAAGGAGGAATAGAGACGGACAGGAGGTCTTGGGGAACATCGGAGGGTCCGAGGGGTGCCGCGGTGGCGCGGGAGAGGGGCTTCCTCCTGACGATGCGGGGCGCGAAAGAGAAAAGCGGGCAGCAAGGAGCATCGCTGCAGGTCAAGTGAAGCAACAGACATCGCGCATGACGACGGGAAGCGCAGTGGTGGAAAGAAGCGGTGAAAGAAGCGGATATCGCTAGCGCAGGGAGAGAGCGTGCAAACCTAGTATGACAACAATCACCGCGCCTACCTGTACAGTCGTTACGCATCAAGGTCGTGAAGGCGCTAGCGCCCTGCCGCAGAAGAGGGCGGAGGGACGGCTCAGCGCCCCATGCCGATCGCCTCGAGCTTGGCGAAGTGCGGCCGTGCGAGGCGGATGTTGAGCTCGATAGCGGCGGGTTCTGCACGACAACCCAGACCGGTAGCGTCAGCACACCGCGGCAAAGGCGGGCGGGAGACGGGAGCAGGGCGGCGACGCACGGATTTCGCCCCTCGCGACGACGAGGATGTACGTCTCGGGGCTCAGCGCGTCGAGGACGGCGGTATAGTGCGGGGTCGAGATCGTGAGGGAAGAGAAGGGCGAGCGGATTTTGCTGTTCACGCGAACCGCACGGAGCAGTGTCAGCGCTCGGCAATCGAGCCGCGATACAGGCAGCAGAAGCGACGCACGAGCACCCGAGCTTGAAGGCCTTGACCATCGTGCTGATGCGCTCGAACCTGCGCTCGTCCCAGTCCGTGTCCTGCGCGTGCTGCTCGTTCGTCACGCTCGAGATGACGAGGAACGTTGTCCGCTCGAAGAGGACGATCTCGGACGCGGCGGAGAGGGCGAGGAAGGACGTGAGGTGCGAGCGAAGGGAAGAGAGCGAGGGCATGAGGTGCGAGATGACGATGCTCCATGCCTGCGCGCGTGTCCCCGTCAGCCTGCGCAAAGGAGAGGGAGAAGGCGGGGCGCACCTTGTACAGCGTCTCGTTCCAGATGGATGTCCCGTAGAACTGCATCCCACCTTTGTACCCGCTCTCACGCGCCTTGCGCGTTACGTCTGCCTCAAACTCGGCGAGCTTGGCCGCCTGCGCGTCGACGGGCACGAGGTCCATCTTGTGGAGCAAGACGAACACCATCGGGCCGCCCTCCTCTCCTGTGCCGGCGTCCGCCGCTCCCGCGCCGGACCCGTTCGAGGGGACGGGGTTCTGGTCGCGGAGGGCGCGGAGGCACTTGAGGAAGTAGACGGTGTCGGAGGTGAGGAGCTCTGGGCTCTCGGCGTCGAAGATGTAGATGAGCGAGTGGACCGCGCGGAAGACGGTCGACGACTGGGCGGTGAGATGCGAGTCCATGAACGAGTCTTGGCCGCCGCAGTCCCACAAGTCGAGCCTCAGTCCGCCGAGGAACTTGATCTGGCTGCTCTCGACGTCGATGGTCGCGCCGAGACGGCGCGTGTCGGCTGCGAGCTGCGACTTGAAGATGATGGCGCGCATCGAGGTCTTGCCCGAGCCGGACTTGCCCATCAAGAGGACCTGCAGCGCGCCTGGTGAGCATGACGCGGGAGGAGCTGATGAGGAGGTGGGAGAGGCAGGCGCACCTTTTTGCGCGACTTGGACGACATGGCGGCGGGCTGAGGACGGTTCTGGAGCGGACTGACCTAAGAAACAGCTCTGCAAGAGGCGAGCGAGGCGGACAGCAGCGGCGGGATGAGGGAGACCCTCCCCCGCCTGCTCTTGTCCCCCTCTAGATCCGCTCGTTCGCTTGGAGAGCAATGCTGCTCCGCCCACTCGTACGGCACCTGGTCTATCTAGCCCTCCGACCACGCGCCCTGCTTCCCGCGCACCCTCCTTCCTCTCGCTTTCTCCCCACCCGGCTCTCCTCCTCGCTCCACCCCTCCGACCTCGCATCAACCGACCTCGACGACACTGCTAGGCCGGAACCGGCCGTCGAGCGTGCGCGACCAAAGGCAAGGCCAAGACGCAGCCGAAGCCGCGAAAGCGGAAGGAGCTCCCCCCGCTGAACGAGGACGACCTGGACGAGTCGTTCGTGCGCGGTGCGCCCCTCTCCCTCCCCTCTCCTCCTCCAGTGTCTCTTCTCGTCGACTGACTCCCACCCCGCGGCGCAGGATCCGGGCCCGGCGGACAGGCAACGAACAAGACCTCGAACGCAGTCTCGCTCATCCATCGCCCGACGGGGCTGCGCGTGCACTGCCACGAGACGCGGTCGCGGGAGACGAACCGGAAACTCGCGCGGCGGATCTTGAGGGAGAAGGTGCGCTTTCCTCTTGCCGTCTGTAAAGAGGGGCTGACAGGGAAGGACGGCGCGCAGCTCGACCAGCTCCTGAGCCCGCCTGGGGAATCGGCCAAGGAGCTCGAGGCCGCGCGGGAGCGGCAGAAGAAGGAGGCGAAGCGGCGCAAGTCGCGGCGAAAGGCGGAGGAGAAGAAGGGTGCTGCGCGGGGTGGGGCGGTGGCGGAAGGCGAGGAAGCGGAGGAGGAGTGGGAGGCGGATGGCGCGTTGCAGGCAGAGGAGAGGCCACAAAGGTGATATGCGAGCTGGCCTCGTACGTGCCCATGTCCCACCCGAGCGGGATTCTGCGCAGCAGTATCGATGGCAAGCTGCACGCCCCAGTACTCCTACACGCCTCATTCGTCCTCGTCCTCGCTAAGCCGCACGTCTTCCGTCTTGGCCCTCTTGCGCACCCGCTTCCCCCCCGCGCTCTTGCTCCTGCTCCTCGCCCGCGCCTTCTTCTCCTCCTCCTCGTCATCCGCACTCTCCTCCGCCCCCTCCCGGCTCTCCACCACGCGCACAACCTCGACTCCGACGCCCGCGCCTAGCAGGACGTCGATCCACACCTTCTGCGTCTCGGAGAGCGCGTCCCCGGGGCCTTTGATCTCGGCGAAGAGCGCCTTGGACGTCTCAGGGTTCCAGAGGCTGCGCGCGGCGGGCGTCAGCGAGCGCGCTGGAGGGAGGGAGGGGGAAGGGCGTACCATAGGTCTGGAATCCCGCCCGTGCGGTGGCCGTACTCTTCGACGAAGACGGTCAAGATGGCCGCGAGCGCTGGGCCGCCGATGCACTGCCCGCTCCGTCTCATCAGCGCCATTCTCCTCATCAAGAGAGACACATCCGGAGAGGCGCACCTGCACAATCTCGACGAGCTCGTCGCACGCATACCGCTCCCAGTTCGTCCCGACCGCGAACGTCCCCCGCGGGCGCTCGCGCGCGTCCGTCGCGCGGAGGAGCGCGGGCGCCTCCCCCTGCGCGAGGGCGGCGAGGCGGGCGGTGATCGCTGGGCGGCGGACTGCGCGCGCGCGGACGAGTCAGTCGCTGAGGAGCGGGCAAAGCGGGGCGGGCCGAACCGATGGCGAACGCGTCGGTCGCGAGGTCGAGCGGGGCGGTTTGGAACGCGGTCTCGAACACGCCGTCGACGGGCGCGAAGAGGATGTCCCAGAACGTGAGCGCGAACTGTGGCGCGCACGGAGAGGGGGCATCAGCTCAGCGGGAAGGGAAGGGGAGTGGATGGGGGACGCACGATCATCGTTAGGACGCCGTTCTCCGAATGGAACCTGCGCCGCATGTTGTCAGCCCAGCGCGTAGCCGTGGCGAGGAGAACCGCACCCCTTCCACCCCTCGCGGACATACTGCTCCAAACACAGCTCCTCAACACTGACTTCCTCTCCGTTGCTCGCGCGCCAGACGCTCTTCCGCCCGATAGTAGGCGTGTCGACGCGCTCGCCCTCCATCGTCCGCGTCGTAGCCTTGGCGAGGAGGACGTCGAACGTCCGCCGCTCGTCGGGCGGGACTTGCAGCGCGGACTCGAGGCGCGCGATGCGCCGCTGGAGGGAGGATTTGTAGACTGCGCGGTCGCGATGTTGTCAGCCCTCTCCGCGCGGCGGGCCAATAAAGAGAAGGAGCGCACTAAGGTGCGTGTACGGGTCCCTGAGCCCCTCCTCGCACACGCGCATCGCTTCCTCCCTCCGCTCCCTGAGCAGCCTCTCCCGCTTCTTCGCGCCTTTGACGTCCACCTCGGCCCCGAGCGGGTACTTCATCAGCACGAGCGCGACGCGGTCGTACCAGTCTCCGCGCTTGCCGCGGCGGAAGCTCGTCTGGCTGAGGAGGTGCCGCAGGACGCGCACTTCGGCGTCGTGGTCGCCCTGCCCTCTCCTTCATCAGCTCGCGCGGGAGAGGGGAGAAAGAGAGGGGGGGGCGCACCAGCTTGGCATAGCACGCCGCAGCCTTGTACGCCGCGCGCGCGAGCGGCCACCCAGGGTGGAACCTCCGGCGGTAGTACAACCTCCTCGCGTCGTCCTCGCCCCGCGCCCCGGCCCCCTCGCCCTCGACGCGCTTATGCTCCGCCTCCGCCGCGACGCACAGCGCGCGCCACTCAGCCTCGACCGCCTCCCACGCGGCGACGCCGCGCTCGTAGCGCGCCGTGCGCTCCGCCGCGGACTCCTTCTCTGCGCGCTTGGGCGCGCCGGCGACCCACCCGCCGTCGAGCGCCTCCTCGACGGCTTTCTCGACCGCCATGGCGGCTTCGAACTGCCGCAGCGCGTGCCGCGAGGGGAAGAGCGCAAAGCTCCGCTGGACGGTGTACGACGGGTAGGTGCGCTTGCCGAAGCGCGCGAGGAGGGACGCGGTCAGGGGCGAGGCGGAGGTCGAAGACGAGGAAGAGTAGGAGGTACGGTGGTACACGAGCGAGAGGCGGTTGAACAGGACGAGGATGGCGGGGGAGAGGCGGATGACGGGCCCTGCGGGTTCGCGCTGGGGTTAGCGCGGCGTGGAGGGGATAAGAGGGGGACGCACCAATGAGCTTGAGCGCCTGAGTTGCGACCACGCGCGACTGGGAGAGCTTGTTCCCCTTGCTGTCGTACCCGACGCCGAGCGACGGCGTGCGCTGCATGCCTGTGCTCGCTGCGACAGGGGCGGGGGCGGGCACGGGCGCCTTCGAGACGAGGAAGAACGAAAGCGTCGACTGGTTCGACGTCTTGAGGAGGGCTTTAGTCCATTCTCCGCGCTGCGGGCGGCGCGACCGTCAGTGGGAGGAGCGCACGATAGGAGGAAGAGGTGCGCACGCTCGCCCCGCTCTTGACCGGGACCTTCATCCGCTTCCCGAGCGCCGTAAGCTCGTCCATGCTCAGCAGCGCGAGCGTGTGCTCCGGCGGCTCGTCGACGAGGACGGACTGGTCGAACGCGAACCGCGAGAGGTCCGCAGCAGAAGCGTCCTCCGGACCGTCGGGGACGAGCGGGCGCGGCACGACCCGCGCCTTGCCCTTGTCCTTCCCGTTGGCCTTGACGGAGATAGGCGCGGGAGCGGGCGCATCGTCGTCCGAGTCGGTCATGGTAAGGTCGAGGAACCCGTCGTGCTCCTCCTGCTTGGGCTTGTGCTCCTCGCGCTTTGGCGGCGGCATAGACGGACCCGCGACGGGGGCGGGGGGCTCTACGACGCGCCAGAGGTCGGCGCATGCAGCGGGGAGGTCGGTCATGTCGGTGGTGTAGGACGGCGACGCGAGGAGGGAGGAGAGGCGGATCCAGGTGGGCTTTCGGAGGAGGAGGCGCGCGAAGAGGTACCGCGACTGGTCTGTGGGCGTAGTTGTGGGTCAGCTGAGCTTCAAGGGAAGCTACTGAAGCGGGAGAGGGGACGGACACTCGAGTGCGCGGAAGCGGTGGAGGGCGTTGCGCTCGTCGTCGCTGAAGAGGAATGCCTCGTGGGCGAGGACGGCGTTGAGCATGTCGTCTACGGCCTGTACGTAGAAGCTCACGCGCTGTACGGGGTCGAGGGCTGCGATTTCGCCTGGAGGTGGGGGCGAGTCGTCGGTGGCAGTGGCGGGCGTCGAGGCGGGTGGGGGCGTCTCGGGCGGTGCTCGGGTGGCCATCCTGCCCCGTAGCAGCTCGTGCCCGGCCTCTGGAGGGCGCAGCGCTTGCGGACGGGGAGCGGGAGAGGCGAGCGCCGCGTTGGCAATCGGCGCGGAGATGTCAAAGTCGAGCTCACCACGCTGCAGCTCGAGAGGGGGACAGAGTGGCTCTAGTACACTCTGGAGAGTACCCTCTGCCCCTGCAGCTTTCATCCCGGTCTTTCTGCGAGGGTCGACGCCGTCCTCATCGGTCCCCGCGGCGGTCTCCCCTCGTCGCTACTCTCACACCCGGCTATTCGCTCGACGGTAGTGATGCTGCGCACACTCGCACGCACACGCGCACCCCTGCGAACTCCCACAGCAGCCCGCGTCCTCGCACGCCCCGCCCCGCCTCATCGCCTGCTCTCGTCCTCCGCCGCCATCCTCGCCCGCACAACCCGCGAACGCAGGCCCGCACCAGCTCAGCAGTCGGACAAGACTGCCACGTCGACCCCGGAATGGCCCGCAGGCAGCGCAGGCGGAAAGATCCAGAGTACGCTCCCCTCCTCCCTCGCATCCTCCACCTGGCTAACCTCCCGCCCGCGCGCAGCCATCCCTTTCCAACTCGCCCCCGACGACGCCCTCCAGGTCTCCGAGACGGCCGCCGCCTCGGCGTTCGGCGTCCCGCAGGTGTTCCGCCTCCTCGTCTCGCGCTTCCTCCGCCGCTGGTTCGGCTTCAACCTCGACACCGAGATCAGGCGGATAGCCTTCACCCCGCTCCTCGTCCCCGTGTGGAAGGTCGACTTGGCGATGAAGGGCAAGGCCGTCGTGGGAGACGTCCAGATGCAGCTCAATAGTCCGTCGCGCGTCTCTCTTGCGGTCCTTGCGGCTTGCCTCGCGCCCGAAGGACTGCTGACTTGCCACGAACTCGGACTAACCTGCTCGCCGTGCAGTTACCGCCCTCGACGCCTCCCTCCCGGGCTTCCGCCTCCCGCCCCTCAGCGACCTGACCGTCTCCCCTCCCTTCGCCTCGCCGCCCGTCGCTTTCTCCCGCGCCGAACACCTGCACCAGCACGGGCAGGACATCACCCTCCTTCCCTTGACGCGGCACCCGCTCCACCTCGTCCGCAAACTCAAGGCCTTCCCTCGCAAGTTCTCCGCGCCTGGGGAGGGCGATAGCGAGCTCGGCGCGAGCGTCGACCCCAAGGCGTTCGACGAAACGATGTTTGCTGCGTACCCGCTGTACCTCCCGCTGTACCTTGGCGAGTTTGAGCTCGACGCACCCGCGGCAGCGGGCGCAGAGGGCGAGAAGAAGCGCGTGACGACCGCTGCGTTTGCGACCGTTGACGGGCCGGTGCGCGGACCCTCTCCCTCCTCCCCTAACTCGTCCCGCGCTGACGCCCTCTTGCGCACAGGCGTTCGCCGTCTACCCGCAGTTCCTCTCCCCGCCGGCGTGGCTCCCCCTTCGGACTCCGTCTCCCTGAGCATCACCGGCCGTCCCGTCCTCAGCCCGGGCGGCGCCCCGCCCGACCCGAGCGAGGTCAAGGGCCTGCAGCCGCGGCTGCTGAGCGCGCTGACCGAGTTCAAGGACGAGGCCGAGGAGGGGAGCTTTGACCTGCTCGACCAGGTCGGGGAGGGCGAGGCGGAGGACCTGGTGAGGAAGGACCCGTGCGCAATGGCCTTCGGCGAGTGGGCAGAGTGCGTCGCTTCTGCCTCTCTGCTTCGCTCGCCGTACTTTGTCAGGGTCGCGGTCAGCGTCAATGCAAAGCATGAGGTACTGACGCTTGTATTGCGCGCGCGCGCAGGGTCAACCGCGCGTATGTCGAAGCGCAGGGCGAGCTCGACACCGCGCTGGCGATGCTCGAGCAGGTCGAGGCGCTCGTGCGTACCCTTCTCCTCCCTTCTCCCCCGCTCCCGGTCTCAACGAAGGACAACCCTGACGCCCTCGCCCCTGCCCGTCGCAGCCTGAAGCCGCCCGCGGCCTGCTCCTCTCCGCTCGCGGGCCGCGTCTCTCAACGCGCCAGGACCTCGTCACCGACATGCAAGCCAAGGTGGACGAAGCGCGCGAGAAGGTCGCCGAGGTGCGGCCTGCGTGGGTGGGCGAGGCTGCAAGGGCGGAGAAGGGGGAGAGGGAGGGGAGGTAGAGATGGAATCCATAGGCGTAGAGGTACGCTCCGCGCGCGTGGGAGAGGACTGATTGCTCGCGCCTCGCTCGGACGGGAAAACAGACGCGCGCATGCGCGTTCAGCTCGCGGTCCCAGTCTGCAGCGCGTCATCCGCCTCCGCACTCGATGGGAGGCTCTCGCTCTGCTCCGTCGTAGGGGGTCGGTGGGGCCGAAATCGGGCGCGGAGAGCGAGGAGGCGCGCGGTCGGTGAGGAAGCGAGCGGGAGGAAGAAGCGCGGCGAGCGGGGCGCGCGATTGGAGGGCTCGAGAGACCAGTGTTCGTCTGAATGGCGGAGTAACATCCTGGCACGAGGAATGCAGCGGGAGTCGTAGGAGCAAGAGCAGGCGGGGGAGGGTCTCCCTCGTCCCTTCGCCACTGTCCGCCTCGCTCGCCTCTTGCAGAGCCGTTCTTGCACCAGTCAGCTCAGTCGCCGTCCTCAGCCCGCCGCCATGTCGTCCAAGTCGCGCAAGAAGGTGCGCCTGCCTCGCTTCCCTCCTCATCAGCTCCACCGCGCGTCCTGCTCACCACGCGCGCTGCAGGTCCTCTTGATGGGCAAGTCAGCCGCTTATCCGCCTTACTCGCCCGGGCTTCTCCTACGAGGCCATCGGATGAAGTCGAGCCCGCCATCCCGTCCGCCTTTCACCCACCTCGACTGCCCGCCGTCCGCACGTCCTCCCTCTCTGAGCCGGTCGCCGCCGCCCTCACGACCGCGACAGATTGGCGGCAGCGCGAGCTTGCTCTGCGACGCTGTTGTTGTGTGGGGCCTGCTCTCTCGCTTCGCTGACTGCCCGTCTCCCGCCTTCGTCCCCGCTTCGATCCTTCTCCAGTTTCGCAGCATCTCCTGCTCTGCTCGTTCTTCCGATTCTGTCCTGCTCCTACTGTACTGTAGTCTGTGGTCCTGCGCCTCCAGAAATAGCCCGATTCTACTCCTCCCTGCGATGCCTTGCTCCTCGGACCCTCCGGAATTCCCGGAGCCTCCTGTTGCTTCTTCTGCTTCTTTCCCTCACTCTTGCGTGTTCTTGAACTTGCTGCACGATGGAACCGCCAGCCGTCACCGCGGCGAACGCGCAGCAGAACGCCAACGTCGCCGTGCGCGACGTGCTCAGCCCGCTGCAGATTGCATCGCCGAACAAGCCGTTCTGCCTTGGCGGTCTGTCCGGCTCCCTCGCTCACCCGACGAAACCTAACGCTTCTTGCGGCGCATGCAGGCGTCGCCTCTCTCGCCTTGTTCGCCCTCTCGGCGGAGGAGCGTGGCCGCCCGCTCAGCATCCAGCTTATCCTCCAGACCGCTGCCCTGCCCCTCAACCGCGCGGTGCGTAGCCCTCCCGCTCATAAGTGCGCGCTTCGCTAACACAGGCTTCCGCACGCAGCCCCTCATCGTCCACCTTCCGCCCAATGTTGACGAGGCGCAAGCCGCGAAGGAACAGCGGGATTTCGCCGCGGGGGCGGACCATGGCAACTCTTCGCGCAGCCTCCAGCACCCATTCAACGTGCGTGTTCATTGCTTTTGTGCGACCCAATGGCTGATTGCCCTCTCGTGTCCACAGACCAGCCTCTTCCTCCAGCCCTTGCCCGCGAGAGGCGGCGGCGAGGTCAACTACCTCATGCACCTGCGCTTGCTGAGCTTGCCGATTGCGCCGCGTGCGTTCGACCGGCTCGTGCACCGCATCTCCTTCAACGGCCACACCGTCCGCTCCCTCTCCTGGCCCGCGCTCGTCGCGGAGCAGCTCTTCCTCGGCGCAGAGACGAGCCAGATTACTGGCACCGAAGCCGCGTTCGTGGTCATCCGCTGGGCGACGCTCGCAGGGCGGAACGAGATCGACGCTGCGCAGGACCTGCAGCGCGACGGGCACATCTCGCGCCTCCCGTTCGAGAGCGTCACGCTCGGGATTGCGGAGGCGGTCCACGGCATGCTTTGGACCGAAGAGGGCGATGCCGTCATTGACGTCTGGCTCGGGAGGCTCGACGACAAGGCGTTCGCTGGGAAGGTCTGCAGGTGGGAGTGGAATCACTGCCCCGTCGTGCGGCAGCACATCGAGTACGAGGAGCTGCTGGAACAGTATGTCGGCATTAAGGGCATGCTCCAGCGCATCCTCGAGGTGCGCCGCTCCCACTCCTTCCCCCGTCGCGGCCAACTGACACTTCCTCTCCCGCAGGAAGCGGTTCGTTCCTCTCACCCACTTCCCTCCACCTCACGCCGATCCGCCTCTTCCCCCCAGAGTGTGCGCTGACGTCCCTCCGAATATCGCACAGCGAGCGAACCACCCCCGCCGCCAGCAGGAGCGCTCGCTTGCCAAGTCCGCCTTTGCGCCCGCGAGCCGCGGGAGGGGCGAGCAGATGGCCGTGTTCGCGTAATCGCCGGCTCTCACGCAAAGCACATTTCTGTCTCGTAGCTCGGATGAGTGTTTGCACGCGCGAGGGATGAGTTCGGAGCGGCGTGAGCGTGACCAGCCCCGAGCTTGACCTTCGCAACTCGCGCTCGCTCGCTGCATCTCGCGGGTCCCTCCGCCACGTTGCTTCCATCCCCACCGGCCGCACCTGTGTCCCACACTGCGCAGCCTCATCGTCCAACTCACGGACGAGGCACAAGCCGCGTCTCCTGTTCCCCTTCGCTGTCGTCCTCCTCCGCCCTCCAGCTTGTATGATAGGTCTGATGAGGACGTGGAGCGGGCCACGCACGGGCTGGATGGCCTGGTCAAGCAGAAGAGAGGTCTGTGTGGCTTATGCGCAGATCTGACAAGCGGCTCGAGCAGCCAGCGGGCGTGCGAGCGGGAAGCGGGTGAGCGGCAGGAGCGAGAGCGCGGAAGTCGCGGCGAGGCGGGAACGTCGACCTCGCCATCGCGCGCGACCGTGCTCTGTCGGCAGCATCTCTGCTTTGAAGACGCTCACAAAGCCACAGCGGCGTCCACCCAGTCGGCTTCGCTCTCGCTCCTCCGCCTCATCTCCTCGTGCGAACCAGCGAGCCTGCAATGCGTAGTACAACAACCCCGTCTAACCCCAGGTCTACACCTCCATCTACCTCCACCGCGATCGAGCGAGTAGCGCCCAGCGCTACTCGCGCACGAGGAACCCGACGAGGCAGTTCTCGAGCAGGGTGTCGTAGTTGACCCAGGCGTGGGCGAGCACTGCGGGCGGGAAGGGACACAAATGGGCGCCTGTCAGCATCATCTCAACACGAGTAGGGGGGGACCTCGACGTACTGAAGAGCTGCGTAGCTGCAGGAAGGAAGAGAACCAAACACAAGCAAGCAAGGTCAGCCTGATGGCCCAGCCATCTCGCGCGGCAGGTCCTCCCTCCCCCTCAGCACCACTCGAACAGTGCGGCACGCACCGTCCTTGCCCGCGCCGCGCATCATCTCTGGCACGCCGCCCGGGTGGAACTTGAGGAACGGGCCGACGTTGTACACCTTTCCGCCGTACGCCTGCCAGCAGTCGTCGCGGGTGTTGTGCGACGCAAGCTCGGCGGGCGTAATCCGGCGCAGCTCGGTGACGCCGCCCTGCACGGGCGGAGAACGAAGATGAGAGGTGAGCGTCCGCATCGCGCAAGGAAGGCTCTCCTCTGCTCTGTGCCCACACCCTGCCCGGCAGTGAAAGAGGAAAGCGCGACGCACCCTGAGGTCGACCTCTCCGCTCCTGTTCAGCTTTGCCCAGTCGAGCTGGCTGAACCCCTTCTCGACCCTGACCCTGCCCTTTGCCGCCTTGACAACCTTGACCGTCGTGGTCGGAGGTGCGAGGGCGCCTGTGCCGTTCACCTGCAGGTCGGGGAGCGCGGGTGCGTCGTCCTCGTCCTCTTCTGCGGCGTCTTCTGCGTCTGCAGCATCGGGCGGGGAGAGGGAGAAGACGGGTGCGGAAGAGGCGGCGGGTGCTCGTGCTCGCTGCTGCGAATTGGGTGCGGGGAAGGCTACGGCGGTAGTGTCTGGTTCTGCGACGATTGAGGGCACTGCGCTGCTTGAGCTGGCGGAGGGGGTGGGTGCGCTGGAGAGCCCGAGGGAGCGCTGGGTCGGGTGGGAGGAGGTGAGCGTGTGCGGGGGTAATTCGAGGCAGGAGGGGTGCGTACGGTGATGCTGCTGAACATGCGCGAGTTCGATCTCACCCAGGAGCTGGTGGAGAGCTGAGAGGGCGGGAGGAGAGCGCGCAACTGATGAACCCGGGTTGACCTCGACCCTCCTCCTCTCGCTGGCCGAGTGACTCTGTGGATGGCTGGGATGGACCGCCGACATCCGCTGCTGGACCGCCTCGAAGCGACCCACTCGCCATCGTCGCTCAAGGCCATTGCACGCTCCATCCTCCGCTCCGCGTGGCCCGTACGCCCTCTCTCCCGCCTCTATCGCCGCACGGGACCATCCAGGCTGACTAGGAGCGTGATACAGGCCGTCACCGATGTCGGCGACGCCCACTACGACCTCGTCGCCGACCTCCTCCCGCTCAGCACCGCCCCACAGCTCGCCGCCCTCGAAGACGCGTCGCCGCATCTCCAGCCCTACACGAACCACCTCTGGCGCACGCTCGCCATCAACGAGTTCATCGACGTCCGCAAGGCAGTCGAGGACGCACGCCTCGCCCCGGAGGACGAACCCGCGTCCTGGCGCGAGCAGTACGCCCGCGAGGAGCGCCGCCGCGACGACAAGATGGGCGAGCTCATCGGGCGGATGCGCGGTCAGTTGAAGGACTACAAGGAGGGCCGCAAGACGATCGAACGCGTCGATGGAGTCCAGCTCGCGAGGCGGAGGAAGGCGGGCGCTTCCTCGCCGAGGCCAAAGACGCTCTTCGAGAAAGCGAGGAGCAACACCAAGGCCATCACGAGCATCTACGCGCCTCGAAGACGGACGGTACCTGCACCGGCGCGCCCTGCCGCCACTGTCCCTCCACGCCCTTCCCCATCGCCGTCGCTTGCGCGCTCCCCTCCGCCGCCTCCGCCTCATGCTCTTGCCACGGCACCCTCGCCGTTCGACTCCGCCCCTCGGCGCCCCTCAGCCAGTGGGCCCTCCACCTCGTCCACCGCCCGCCCGCTGAAACGCCCCTCCTCCGCGCTCGACGCGCCCCCTCTTGCCTCTCTCCTCCCCTCGAAGCGCAGCGCGCTCTCCCCGCCCGCGCCCGCATCGGCCTCGACAGGCCGCACCCCCTCCGCCCCCTCGAGCCGGCACGCGTCCTTCTCCCCTCCCCCGCTCTCAGCCGCGTCCGCCGCCTCCCCACCCCAACGCAGCGGCGCTGCCTCCCCGCCTCCTCCCCCGCACGCACCAGCGCCTCAAGCGCGCAAGCGCCCCCTCGTCGCGACCGTCACGCGAACAGTGACCGTCAAGCGCCCTGCACCGGCCCCGCCAGACGGCCGCGGCGGGAGCTTCTCCCCGCCGCCTGCCAGCGCCAGCGCGCTCTCCCCCGTCCGGCCGCTCTCCACGCATCCTATCGCGCGGGCGCGCCCCGTCCCGCCGCCGCCGCCGCCGCCGCCGCCGCCGCTTCCCCCCAGCGCAGGCGCTGCGAGCGCCCCTCCCCCACCGTCTGCGGCGGCGGCGGCGCTCGCAGGCCGGACGCCGAGCGTGAGGGCCGTGAGCGGGCTCTTCATGCCCAAGAAGCGCGGGTAGGCGTCGAGCTCTCTCTGCGGCGCGGCGCTGAGAAGGTGGTGGTATGACCGCATTGCACTGCCCTGCACTGCAGTCCGTCCGCACCGTACCGCATGTCCAGATCCGAGAGGGAGCGAGGGGGTGATTTTACGAGAGCTGGAAGAGAGAGAAAGGGGGGGCAATAGAGGGACTGCTGAGGGAGACGAGATGGAAAGATGGGAGGGAGGAAGGAGGGAAAGGAGAGAGAGTGTACAACCCGCCGCACCGCGCCGCCGCCATTTCTATCCCGCCCCGCTCGGCCCGCCCCGCCGCGCGCCTACTGCCTCTTGGCGTTCTGCGCGACCCACCTCTCCTCCTGGTCGCTCCTCGCGAGCAACTTGGCCGCCTTGACGAACTGCACGACGTTGATGAGCTGCTTGCCCGCGCAGATGGGCGCGCTCAAGACGGCGACGACGTGCGGCCACGAGACGCGGAGCGCGAGCTTGAGGAGCGGGGCGGGAAGGTGCGCGAGGAGGGGGGTGAGGGACGCGGGGAGGGAGGGGAGGAGCGGGACCGAGTAGCTGTTGAGGACGTAGAGCGCGACGAAGAAGAGTTCGTTCGCGGCGCAGAAGATGAAGAGGGTCGTCTGTGCGGGCGGGCGCGTGTGTCAGCGAGTGAGCGGTGGGGTGAGGAGCGGGTGGGGCAGGGAGCGGGATCGGCCTCGGGCGACGGTCAGGGGAGAGGCGAACTGGGAAGGAGCGGCACGTCGAGGAGAGGGGGGAGACCCACGCTGTTGTTGTAGTACGACCAGAGGATCCAGCTCTGCTCCTTGGTGACCTTCTTGTGGCTCGTGCTCCCGCTCGCGACCGACCTGCAACCTCTTCATCAGCCACGCTCAGGATGGAGAGGAGAAGGAGGAAGCACGCACGCATACATGTGGATGTAGTGCGACGAGAAGTCGAGCGAGATGAGGAACATGAAGACGAGCGCGAGGCGCGGGTACGCCGACGCGAGGAAGCACAACAGGCACGAGAGCATGCACCTGCGCAGGCGTCGAGCGTCAGCGGTCATCCCACACATGCACGCGCCGCGATGGAGCCGCGCGAGGGGAGGGAGGGCGCGGACGCACCGGTCGGTGACCATGTCGAGGATTGCGCCAAACTTGCTCGTCTGGCCGAGTGCGCGCGCGGCGACGCCGTCTACGGCGTCGAGGAGGGCCGAGATGCAGTAGGCCAAGGTGCAGAACTTGGGGTGCGTCGGCATGTAGGTCAGCGCGGCGGCGCCGAGGAGGACGCGGGTGTACCCTGCGGGGGCCGGGCGGGAGGAGCGTCAGTGCGGAGTCGCTTTGGCGCGAGCCTGTGTCGGTGGATGCACGCCCAGGAGGAGGTGCGGCAGCACGCGGGCGTCATCACTGCCGAGGCGAGGGGGAGGAGGTCGAGACGGACCGATGAGGTTGGGGACAAAGAGGAAGATGTTCTCCGTGGTCCTCGGGCGCTGCCCTGCTGGGCTGGGATCGCGCTTGGTCGCCATGGCGGGGTGCAGGGGAGAGGAAGGGGCGGCGACGAGGATGCCGAGATGAGGAGGCGGGGCGGGGGTGCGGCGGCGTGTGGGCGGGTTTTACGCGGCTGTGCGGGGCTGAGAGGAGCTCTGGAAGTGCGCTGTGAGCGTCTGGCGTGCGCTCGCAGGAGAGGACGCGCGGGGAACGGGAGCAACGCGCGACGAGCGCCCGTTCCCATCTCGCCCTCTCGCTCCCACGCTCCTTAGGGAGAGCTACTAGGCCAGACTGCCCGCGATGACCGCAGCCGCACCCCGACCACCGCCAGTCCTCCCCTCGACCGCGCCCTCGCTCCCCGCCGCGCCCTCGTCCTGGCTCCCCGCCTCGCTCGACCAAGAGCCGCAGCCCCCGCCCGCAGACACCCGCGAGGAGCAGCTCGCCCAGCTCGCAGCCCAGGAGAAACTCGGACACGACGGAAAGCGCCAGCGCGTACGCGCGAGGAGGACCGTCGACCCTTACGGCGGCATCGAGCGCTGGAAGATCGTACGCACCCCGCCCCCGCCCGTACAGCGTCCTGCTTGGACTGACACGCGCGAGCAAACGCAGTACAAGAGCGTCCGCTCGTCCATCAACGAGGAGCTCTTCATCCGCAACCAGCCCTCGTGCCTCATCGACGTCCGTCTCTCTCTTCCTCTCCCTCGTGGTCATTAGCCGAGAGTACTTACTAGCTCGGACCACCCCGGCGGACAGCTCCTCCCGCCCCAGGCGTACCAGAACTTCTCGACCTCGTTCTGCTCCCGCTACGCCCACACCTCGACCAACAAGCTCCGCTGCCCCGTCAACGTCGTCACCGTCAGTCCTGCGCCTCCTTCGTGCCTCCAGCGGTCTCCTTGCGAGCTTGTGGGCGACGTTGTCATGGAGGGTCTGGAACTGACGCGCGTGCGGCCCGCAGTTCACGCCGGATGCGCGCCGCATCCTCACGGGCTCGACCTCGGGCGAGTTCACGCTCTGGAACGGCCTCACTTTCAACTTTGAGACCATCCTCCAGGTGCGCCCCGCGCTCCACCGCTGCGGGAGAACCGCAACTCACTCGCACACCCGCACAGGCGCACGACTCTGCCGTCCGCGCCCTCTCGTGGTCGCACAGCGGCCAGTGGCTCCTCAGCGCGGACAACAGCGGCGTGATCAAGTACTTCCAGCAAAACATGAACAACCTGCAAGTGTTCCAGGGCCACGGCGAGGCCATCCGCGACGCGACGTGGGCGCCCAACGACGAGCGGTTCGCCACCGGCGCCGACGACGGCGTGATCAAGATTTGGAACTTTGAGAGGATGAAGGAGGAGCGCGTGCTCACCGGTGCGTCCCCTCCCTCCCTCCCGCCCGGGGCAATCTCCCCCCTCCCCCTCACCCTTGCCCTTACTGACCCCGCCGGCGCGCGCGCGCAGGCCACGGCTGGGACGTCAAATGCGTCAAGTGGCACCCGACGAAAGGGCTCCTCGCGTCCGGCTCGAAGGACAACCTGACCAAGTTCTGGGACCCGCGAACGGGGAACGTCCTCTCTACTCTGTGCGTCCCCCTTCTCTCCCTCCTCTCTTCGGCCCTCGCTGCCGCTCGTACGGACTCGCTGACGCTCTCCCGCGCGCGCACAGCCACGGCCACAAGAACACGATCCAGGCGCTGGCGTGGTCCCCGAACGGACACATGGTCGCGACCGCGTCGCGCGACCAGCTCGTAAAGGTTTTCGACATCCGCGCGATGAAGGAGTTTGTCACGCTCCGGGGGCACAAGAAGGAGGTTTGCTGTGCGTCTCGCCCCCCTCCCTCTCTCTCTCTCGAAGGCAGAAGCACGCGCTGACGCCCGTGGGTCGGAGCAGCGGTCGCCTGGCACCCGCACCACGCCGACGTCCTCGTCAGTGGCGGCAGCGAAGGCTCGATCCTGCACTGGTCGCTGCCCGACCCGGCACCGAAAGAGGTCCTCGAGTTCGCGCACGACTCGAACGTCTGGAGCCTGGCGTACCACCCGCTCGGGCACTTGCTCGTCAGCGCGAGCAACGACCACACGACGCGGTTCTGGAGCCGCGCGCGGCCGGGGACGAGGAGTAAGGGGGATCGGTTCCATGTCGGGAGGGAGAGGGCAGAGATGGAGGCGCAGATGGGCGGCGGCGGTAGCGGCGGAGGTGGTGGGAGGGACGATGGTGCGCGCTCTCCCTCTCCTCGCATGAGTCCCCGAGCTGACGCTCCACACGCGCGCGCAGACGACGACCGCGCCCTTCCCGGCTTCCAGCACGGCCCGCAGCGCGGCTTTGCGGGAAGCGTGCCCAACTTCTCCCGCAGCGGCGGCGGCGGCGGCGGCGGACCGCCCGGCATGGGTGGGCCTCCGCCGGGAATGGGTGGCCCGCCGCCGGGGATGGGAGGAGGCCTGCCGCCAGGGATGGGCGGGATGGGCGGCCCGCCGCCGGGGATGCGCATGGGCGGCGGCGGTGGTCCTCCCGGCATGGGCATAGGCGGTCCTCCCGGCATGGGCATGGGCGGCCCCCCGATCGGGATGCACAACGGTGGTGGCGGCGGGGGTGCGATCCCCGGCTTCGGCCGCGCGCCGCTGCCCCCTCCCCCTCCTCCTCCTCCGCAGGGGATGCAGCAGCAGCAGCGCGCGCCGCTCCCGCCGGGCTTTGGGCCTCCGAACGATTTCGGGCGTGGGCAGGGGGGAGCGCCGCAGGGGAGGGGGTATGGCGGAGGAGGAGGAGGAGGGGGTGGGTATGGAGGAGGAGGAGGAGGGGGAGGGGGGAGGTACTAGAGTGGAAGGGACGGGCATGTTCTTCTCGCTCGCTTCAAGAGATGGTCGCGAGCAGGAGAGGGAAGACGGCGAGGAAAGCACAGTAATACAACAACACGCCCCGGCCCCCCCTCCCGCCTTCAAGCACGCGCCGCACTCACGCGATGAGCACCTCCCCGCCCTCCTCATCGACCCAGAGCAGCCCCCTCCCCCGGAAGAACTTGTCCCCATCGTCCTCCCCCGGCGAGACGGCTCGCACGCTCACCTGCCCCAACAGCCCGCGGACCGCCAGCGCGAGGTGCGCCGGGCACGCGAGGCGGAGCATCTCGGGCCACTCGCCCTTCCCCGGGGCTGCGGGGGGGAAGTACGCGCTGCAGCGCACGAGGCCAAACGCCCCGCTCGCAGCGAGCCTCCCCGCGACGCTCCACACTGTCCGCAAGCGCGCATCGGTCCATGCGATCTGCCCAGGCTGTGAGGTCCGCGGCCCGCGCGAGAAGTACGCGGGGCGGGCGAGCGCGGCGTGTGAGAGGGGGAGGGGGGCCGAGAGGGGGAGGAGCCACGCGCCGCGACGGCCGGGGGCGAGGTTCGCTAGTGTTGCGGCGGAGGAGGACGGCAGGGCGGATTGCGTTTGAGTCTGCGTCGAGGAGGTAGGTGCTGGCGCGGGGACGAAGGACGGGTCGACGAAGGAGTAGAGAACGGGAGAGGGGTGCTGCCGCACGGGGTTGAGGTCGTCGGTCACGCGCGGGGCGCGTATGGGATGCATGTAGGGCTGTGCTCGAGTGGTGTCAGCACGCGAGGAAAGGAAAAACGGAGGACGGGCGCACGTAGGGGATGCACCGCTTCACTGCCCCGACGGCCAGATCCGGCCTCTCGGGCTCCTCCCTCTTTTCGCGCGGCGGCACGGGCGTCGGCGGGACAAGCTCGCGCGCCTTCCCCTTCCCTTTCTGCGTAGCAGTAGCAGCCGTGCTTCGCGGGCTCTCCACGCGGACCTTCTTCCTCTCCCGCCCCGAGCCCGCATCCGCGCCCGAGGCCCACCCGCCCGCGACGCCCGCGCGCTTTGCCGCGGGCATGAGGATCCCCTGCGTCTGCGTCGGCTGCTGCGTCTGCTGCAGCGGCGGGGAGGCGGGCGACCGCGTGCGCGGCGGGGGAGGGGCCCAATGCGCGAAGGGCGGGAGGGCGCGCGGGTCGCCTGCGATTGAAGGTGCGGGGGCGGGAGCGCGTGCGCGGGTACGGAGAGCGGAGAGAGAGGCGGGGGGTGGCGGGTGGGAGGTGTAGCTTCGTGTGTGGGCTGCGGGAGAGAGGGGAGGGAAGGTCAACACGGCGAGGTGGTGAGAGGTCAACCCGGCGAAGGAGGGTGCACATACGGAGAGGCTGCTCTGGTTCGTCCCACCTGAGTGCGCCCGAGGCTGCTACGGTCGCGGGCGAATCGCGGAGGCTGCGGAGGAGGCTGCGTGCGTTCGCTGAACGGGCGTCGAGGAGGGAGGGGGTGAGGCGTGCAGAGCGGGGTTGGGCGGGGAGGAAGGAGTGCACTGTGAGAGAGTACGGGTGTGCGGTCATGGTGCACTGCAGTCTAGCTGGCTCTGAGCCATTCTTGGCGGGGAAGAGTCGGGGCACGAGGGCGACGAGCTGATGAAGATGGCTCCGCCTCCTCCTCTCTCCTTCTACTCGCTGGGAAGCACTACCAAAGGCACCATGTCTTCGTCTGCACCAGACAACGCCAACCCAACCATCCACGCCTCGTCCGCCGCGCCCTCGCGCCGGTCCCGCCTCGCCGACCTTGACCTCGCAGACGACGACCAGTGGGCCCGCTTGGAGCACCAGCTCGAGCATGGAGACACCTGGGACGACCTCAACGTCGCCGACATCGAGGACCAGATCGACCAGGACGAGATCTTTGGTCAGTCGCCGTCGCCATCCCCTCCTCCTCACCGCCACTGACCTCGCCCATCCGCGCCTGCAGACCTGATCCGCTCCATCTCGGACCCCGAGCACCCGCTCACGCTCGAGCAGCTCGCGGTCGTCTCGGCGCCGCAGATTACCCTCACGCACGGCAAGCGGCCTTCGGTCCTTGTCGAGTTCACGCCGACCATCCCGCACTGCTCCATGGCGACCCTCATCGGTGCGCTCCCCACCTCGCCGCCCCCGGAATGCAGGCTGATGCGATGTATGTGGGAAGGCCTCTCTCTCCGCGTCAGGCTGCTCAGGAGTCTGCCCGAGCGGTTCAAGGTCGACATCAGGGTCAAGGAGGGCACGCATCAGAGCGAGAATGCTGGTACGCCTCTCTTCCTCAACTCTGCGCTCAGCGCGTTGCTGACGTCTCGAACACGCGCAGTGAACAAGCAGCTAAACGACAAGGAGCGCGTAGCAGGTGAGTTCGCCCTCCGGCCTGCGGTTCCGCTTGTCTACACGTGTCCCGCTGCTTGCTGTGGGGAATGTCGCTCACCACCCTCTGCCTGCCTGCAGCCGCGCTCGAGAACAGCCACCTCCTCTCGGTCGTGCAGCAATGCCTCTCGACGGCCGACCAGCGCGGCCAGACCGCCTGATCCGCCTCCCTTGTTGCCTCCCTCAGCCCGCTCTCGCACCGTAGACTTGCCCCGCCCCTTGTATCGCGCCGTACCTGTTGTTTCCCTCTCGCGGCGCACATTCATCCTGCCTCGAACGCAGCGCTCGCGAGCAGAGAGTTCCACCGCGCCCTTCCACCACCGCGGGTGCTACTCCCTCTCGCCCTCGCCGCCCGCGCGCCACACCTCCCACCTCCAGCGCCACTTCCTCCCCGCGGCTTTCACCGCCGGCCAGAGCAGCGCCGCCTGCATGCGCCACAGCTGCGTGTTGTACTCTGCGTACTCTGCCCTCGTCCGCTCGAGGTACTCGGCGTAGAACTCTGCCAGATCGACGTCCTCGCCCTTTCCGAGGCGGAGCGCGGCGCTCGGCCCGGGCGGGTACGCCTCGGACGAGGCGCGCGCGAGGTACGCGTCCCGCGCGCGGAGGAACGCCGTGTTCTGCCGCGCCCAGAAGCCCTGGTTGAACGCGTCCAACCGGTACCGCGTCAGGCGCCAGGCGAGGTCCGCCGAGGCGAGGGAGCGCTTCAGGCGCTGCAGGCGGGCTTGACGCGCCGAGGACGAGGTGGAGGAGGGGGAGGAGGAGGTCGGGAACTCGGAGAGCGAGTACGGGTGCGCGGCGCCTGCCCCGCCGGAGGGCGCGGTATGCAGCGAGGGGAAGAGCGGCGCGTAGTACACGGGGCGGAGGTTCGACAGCGGGCAGGGCGGGCCGATCAGGTCTCGCGAGGGGGGGAGGAGGGTCGTTGTCAGGGAGGAGGACGACGGGCGGACGCGCCGCCGGGGAGTGCGTGGTGCGGCGGCGGCGGCGGCGGACTGAAGGAGCGGTCGGGTGGGGGGCATGGCGGTGGTTGGGGGGTCTGCGGGGGTCGAGAGGCGTCAGTGACCGTCATGCGGGACTGTGCGAAGGAGACCAGAGGGGCGAGGAGGAGGACGAGATCTCGCGCCGTTCAGCCACAGCCAAGACTGGCCGTACCCGGTCCGGGGCTAATCCCGGGAGTGCGGTAAGCGCACTTATGCGGGTTTTTACGCTGTCCTGGCGCGAGGTGACCGAGTTGTGGGCAATGCGAGCAGAGTCGCGATGAAGGGCGGGAGAAAGTGGGCGAGGGCTTGCGGCGGGGTAGTCGCGCTCCGGGGCGGTGTGATGAGGTCTTGCGAGTGCGTCGAGCTGCTCTGCAGTCGAGCCGAGCCGAGTGGAGATGCGGTCGAGGCGAGAGCAGCTCGTCGCCCGGGCGCTCTCCCCTCGACCGCTTCCTCGCCAGCTCAGACCGAGTCGAAGGGTTCACTGTCTACCCTCTAGACACTCGAAGTACCGCCTCCAACTCTCCGCAACTCACCCAGTCGCGCTCCCGCCGCCGCGCCCCTCCTCCCCACCTCGCTCGCGCCATTCCCGGAAGACCCGGCTTCTCCCAGCTGGCGATCCAGCCCCTGCGCACTCCTTGCGCGCCTCGAGCTCTCCCATTCCGACCCACCGCACACGCTCGAATCGGTCAGCGCGCGATGGCTTCCCTCCCCGACCTCGAGCAGGTTACCCAGGTGCGCTCGCTGTCCTGCGACACAGACACCGTCTAGCCCCTGCTGACTACTGTCTCTCACTGCGCAGCTCTCGCCCTACGTCACCCGGATCCTCGGCGAGGTCAGTCGGGCGAAACGAGCACCGTTCAGCACCCCCGTCTCTGGTGTGTGGAACTACTAACTAGTCTTGCCGTCGCGACAGAACCCGGGCAAGTTCACCCTACAGGGGACCAACTCGTACCTCGTCCATGTGCGCTGCTCCTCCCCCTCGTTTTGAAACACCTTTGGCTGACCTTCTCAACCCGCTCTTCCGCCTTTCCCACTTCTCCGCGACGTCTCTCGCCTCCTCACACCGTTCGCGACGATCTAAACAACCCACAGCACCCTTCCTCGACCGACCTCATCCTCATCGACACCACCGGCCCCTCGTCCTCCTCCCCTCTCCCCCCCGCGTCCCTCAGCGTGTACACCTCCTCCCTCCTCCGCGCCTCTCTTCCCACCCAGTACAGCCCGCCCGCGTGTCCGATATCCTCCTCACGCACTGGCACGGCGACCACGTCGACGCCCTCCCCGCCGTGCTCGACGCGCTGCCCCACGCGGAGGAGGGGGCGCGCGTGTGGAAGGTCCCCTGCGCGGAGGCGCCCGCGTGGAATTCGGAGGAGGGGATGGACGCTGCGATTGAGCAGTCTCTCGCGGGAGCGCTGGCAGAGGGGCGTATCCAGCCAGCGGAGGACGGCCGGGCGGTGCGCCCGCTCCAGGACGGGCAGCGCTTCGTCCTCGCGCCGCCGCCTGGCGCGGAGGGCGCCGACGCCCAGGCCGAGGTGGAGGTCGAGGTGGTGCACACGCCGGGGCACACGAGCGACTCGATCTGCCTCCTCCTGCACCGCGCCTCCTCCGCCGCCCCGCTCGCGCTCTTCACCGCGGACACCATCCTCGGGCACGGCTCTTCCGTCTTCGCCTCCCTCAGCGCGTACATGTCCTCCCTCTCCACGCTCCTCGCGCGCCTCCGGCCTTCCGCCGAGGGCGAGGTCGCGCTCTACCCCGGGCACGGCGCCCCCGTCGCCGACGCGCGCGCCAAAGTCGCAGAGTACGCCGCGCACCGCACCGAGCGCGAAGGGCAGGTCGTCGCGGCGCTGCAGGAGCGCGGCCGCGGTGACGAGGCGGTGACGACGACGACCGCGGGGGAGTGCGTCCTCTTCCTAGCTCTTCCCTGCGACAGGGCCTCATCCCGCGAGATTGACGCCCCTTCCTCCGCGCGCGCAGGCTCACAGAGCAGATCTACGGCAACACGATCCCGGCCTCGCTGATCCCCGCCGCGACGCACGGCCTCTTGCTCCACCTCGCCAAGCTGCAGGAGGAGGGGCGTGTAGCGCGCGTGCCTGCTTCGGCCGAGGTGGTCGCTGCGGGCGATAGCAGGGCGCCGCCGGGGTGGTGGGATGGGTGGCGCTGGGTCGAGAGGGAGAAGGAGGACAGTCCGGGGCGGCTGTAGGACTCGCTGCTCTCGTGGTGCACCACGCTGTCGGTTCGACAGAAGAGTGAGGCACAGAGGCACAGACCTGCATTACTCCTCAAGCGATACAACTCACGTCTTCCCCCCCACCCCGATAGAGAAGCCCGCTCCTGCTCACAGCCGCCGCTTCTTCTTGAGCACGTCCGACAAGCTCACCGCCGACTCGACCGACTCCTCGCGCTCGCTCCGCGCGTCCGCGGCGGCAGGCGCGGCGTCGAGGTTCGCTGTCCTCGTCCGGCTGCGTCTGCGTCGCGCCGAGGTCGCCCGTCCCGCCGAGCTCCGGCTCGTCCGCCTGTTCCACCTCCTTCTCCTCCTCCTCCTCGTCGTCGTCCTCGCGCGCACGCTTCTTCCCCGCCGAAGCCGCCGCAGACGGCGCAGGCGACTCGCGCAGCATCCGCGCGACAGGGTCGTCCGCCTCCTCCTCCTCCTCCTCCTCCTCGCCCTCGTCCTCCGCGGCCGCCGCCGCCCGCGCCTCAGCGCTGCGACTCGGGCCAAACAGCTCCTGGCTTGGGCTCGGCGCGCGCCCCGCCGGGGGGCCCTGCGTCCCGTAAAGCTCCTGACTCGGCGACGGCGGCGTGCGGCGCTTACCGCTGCCGCGCGTCGACTGCGTCGGCTCGTCGTCGTCGTGGTCGGACGCGGCGAGCTGGTGCTCTTCGGGCTCGGACTCGTCCTCGTCGTCTGACGCGAACGTCGTGTCCTTGCCCTTGCCCTTGCCCTTGACCTTCATGCGCGGCGCCTTCGCGCCCTTCGCAGCGGCGGGGGCGGCGGCAACGGAGGGCTTCTTCGCGCGCTCGGTGGTCGCGGCCTTGCGGATCGCTGCTCAAGCGTCTCTCTCGTCAGGCACCGCACACGACAGAGCGGGGAGAGTGGAGGGACGCACAGGGGTCCTTGGACATGGCCGTGATGAGCCTCCGCTGGTACGCGCGCACCGGCTCGTAGATCTTGCCGCTCGTCGCCGCGTCCTGGAGGCCGTGCTCGTCGAGGAGGGCGTCGAGGGAGGTCTTGCTGCGGGCGCGTCCTGCATCAGCGCGCGCCCGTGCGAGGGCGGAGAGGAGAAGGAGGACGTACACCTTGAGCGCGCTGCGACCGTCAAGCCCGAGGAGCAAGTGCGCGAGCGCCTTGAAGAACGCGAGGGCGCGGTTCCGCTCGTCCTTGCGCTTCGTCTCTTCGAGATGCGCGAGCTTGGGCACGACCCACTTGAGCGCGTCGAGGTGCAGGCGGAGGTGGTCCTCCGCGGGGAGCGAATCGACGATGGCGAGGTGCGCGCCGCGGACGACGGCGACGCCGACGAGGTTGCGCCCGAGCGAGACGAGCGGCTCTTCGCTCGTCGACGGCGAGTCCTCCGGCGCGTCGAGGAGGAGCTCGCACGCGCCCTTGAGCGCGTCGACGACGATCGACGCGACGACGTCGCTCGCCGAGCCGTAGTTGCCCTCGTCGCGGAGGTCGTGCAGGAGGAGCTTGGCCTGCTCGTCGCACGCCGGGCCGAGGCGCCCCCAGTGCTTGAGCAGGACGACGCTGTGCCGCAGGTCGAGCGCGCCGCAGTGGATCGCGCGGACGAACGGTGCGAGCGTCTGCTCGAAGCGCTGCGCCACGATCAGCTGCGCTTGCTGCTTCGCATTGTCAGCTGTGGGAGTGCAAGGGAATGTCAGTATTGCAGTGGAGACAGGCGGTGAAGAGGCACTGCACGCACCGCGGATCTGCGCCGCCGTCTTGCGCCTGCGCTTCTCCGCCTTCTTCGGCGGCGGCTGGACCTTCTTGCCCTTGCCCTTCTTCGCCGGCGCCTTCTTCTTCCCCTTGCCCTTCGCGCGCTGGCTCCGCGCCTCCGTCTCCGTCTCGCTCCCGCTCCCACTCCCGCTCGCGCCGTCGTCGCTCCCGCCCTCGCGCTGCGTCTCGTCCTGCTCCTCGTCCGCCTCGTCCCGCAGCGCCTCGGCATAGCGCTCGATCTCGGCCTCGACGAATCCGGCGCAGCGAGCCTGCAGCTCATCGCTCGCAACGAGCTTGAGCTCCGAGAGGTGGCCGTCCGCGTCGAAAGACGGGGACGTGAGCTGCCGCGAGATGGTGTGAAGGTCGAGGAGGAACGCCAGCGACTGCGGGTGGTGGTCAGCAAGCGCGTCGGACGGATCAGGGAGAGGCGGACGCACGACCTGCTTGACGCCCTCACTCGCGTTCGTCTCGTTTCCAACGGCGAACTCCTCGAGCCGGTCGAGGAGCGACCGACGGCGGTCGGACAAGGCAAGGATGGCGGGGAGGTCGGTCGTGCCGCTCTCACGCGCCTCGACCGCGACGGCCTGCAGCTGCCAGACGAGGTGCGTGCCGAGGACGTTGAGCGCGTGCTCGATCATCTACGGGCGTGCACTTCGTCAGCGAACACTCCGGCGGAAGGAGCGGCGGAAGCGACGCACCGCCGTCTCCTCTTTGTACCCGAGCCTGCACGATTGACGACCCCGTCGAGGATGTCGATCGCGCTCATCTCCTTGCCGCCGTCCGTGTCCTCGAGTGCGCTCGAGAGGTTGCGGACCTTCGCGAGCTTCTGCACGCGCGCCACGCACGCCGTGAGCGCGTGCAGCTCGTCCTCGCTAAACGTCGCGGCCTCGACATCGTCGCCCGCGGCAGCGCGCAGCGCGCCGACGAGCGTCTCCTCGAGCTCGGCGATCTTGGTCTCGTTCTGCGCCGAGAGGTCCTTCGCTGCGAGGAAGAAGACGAGCGTGCGCGCCGCCTCGTCGAGCACGTCGGCCTGCGTGTGCTTGAGCAGCTGCTTCGTTACGTCCTCCCAAAGCGCCTCGTAGGCCTGCTTGCGTCCAATCTCATCAGCACTGCGCCCCGCTGACATAGAATGAAGGGGAGCGCACCGAGACCTGCTCGCCCTCGAGGTAGAGGTCGAGCGAGACGAGGCGCGCCAGCGCGAGGATGTCGACGACACGGGCGGGGATGGTCTGGTTCTTCGAGAAGAGCTTGGGGAGCGCCTCGATGATGGCGCGGCCGACGCTCAAGTGCTCCTCGTCCTCGGCGTCCTTGTCCTGCGTGGTTCAGAAGCGTCAGTCCTTGACGAGCGGACAGGGGTAAACGGGCAGGACGCACCTTCTTCTTCGTCGCGGTCGCGGTCGTGACCCTCGTCAAGCACGCAAGGAGGATCTCGAGGAAGAGCGTCTCCTCCTCCTCCGTAAGGCGCACCTCCTCCGGCAGCTGCTCCTCGCTGGCGCCCTCCTGCTCGTCCGCATCCTCCATCTCCTCGTCGTCGTCGTCCTCCTCCGCACCCTTATTCCCCTTCTTCGCACCGCGCCCATTCGCCGCGCGCCCCTTCCCCTTCACGCCGCTGGAGTCGTCCTCCCCTGCCGCCGCCGAGTGGTCCTTCAGCACAAAGTCAAGCATCGCCTCCCAGTCCTGCAGGCTCTCGACCGCGCCCCACAGCGCCTCGACAGCGAACGCGACGCGCCCGCGCGGGACCGCGGCCGCCTCCTGCGCGTCGTCGCCGTCGGCGCCCGCGCGGCCAGGGACGAGGTCGCCGACGCTCATCGCGTCGGTGCCGTCGCTCCTGCGCTGCGAGTCGTCGTCGTCCTCATTGGCGTCAGCGCCAACCGGCGCGCCGTCGAGCGCCTTGCCGTACTTGACGAGGAGCTGCGCAAGGACCTTGTACTGCGCCGCGGCGTCGAGCGCGCGGTCCGCCTCCTTGGCCTTGCGGCCGCCGACCTTCCTCCCGCGTGCGGTCTTCCCGCGCGCGTCGATCTCGCCCTTGAGCGTGTCGACGTGCTCGTCCACGAGGCCGCGGAAGAAGTCGGCCGCGGCGGCGCGGACGCGCGGCTCCTTCTCAAAGACGAGCATGGCGACCTCGTCGCGCTGCTTGTCGTCGTCGAGGAGGCCGTGCGCGTCGATCTGCTGCACGACCTGCAGCGCCTGGATCCGGACCGAGAGGTCGTGCTCGCCGACGGCCATGTCGACCAGCTGCTGCTTGAAGCGGTCGGTAAAGTGGTGCAGCTTGCCGAGGTACGCGTCCTTCTGGTAGAGCGAGAAGAGCGCACGGACCGACTCGCGGCGCGCGTCCTTCGACTGTCGATGGCGACAGAGCGGGGTCAGCCTGACCTGCAAAGAGCGGAAGAGGGGGCGACCCACCTCGTCCGACAGGACCCAGCCGATGTAGCGCAGGTAGTCGCCGTCGATCCAGTAGTCCGGGTCGAGCTTCATCCAGCTGCCGAGCGCGCTGATGCACTCTGCGCGGATGACGGCGTCGGCGTCGCGGTAGCGGTTGACGAAGACGCTGCGAACCACGGCGATAACGACAATCAGCAACTCGCACGAAGCGAGAGAGCAGAAGGATGAGCCGCAACCCACGAGGTGTAGCTCTCCTCCATGAACGCCTCGACCGTTTCGAGGCGCTCGTGCGCCTCCTTGACCTGGCGCTCCATGTCGCGCAAGCGCGCCTTGTCCTTGCGGCTCTTCTTCTCCTCGGCCTCCTTGGCGCGGACAGCCTGCGCGTGCTCCTTGCGCACCTGGACGTGCAGCGTCGAGAGCGCGTTGACGCACAGGAGGACGACGACCGTCGCGGTGTGCCGCAGTGCGCGGATCTGCGACGAGGAAAGGGCGTGCACCCACGCCTGGAAGTGCTCGTAGAACGAGGTTGAGAAGAGGAGGTCGTCGGCGCACGAGGCGAGGAGCTTCTGCAGGAACTGCGCGAGCGACCCGCGGAACTTCTTGTACGGCTTAGACTTGGACACGAGCGGGTACGCGAGGTCGGCCTCCTGCGAGTGAGACAACGAGTACAGGACGTGCACGCGTTAGCGAGACGCTCGACGGTCTAGCTTGTCGCGGCGTACGCACCTGCTTGAACTCGTCGACAATGTCCTTGAGGTTCTCGACGATACCGTTCTCGTCCTCGGCCTGGTGCTCGTCGACAGTCGCGTTGCAGCCGCAGCACTGCGGGCACAGTTCCCGTCAGCTCTAGCGCGATGAGGGAAAGCGGGGCAGTAGGCGTACCCGCAGAACGAAGTTCACAAGCTCCGCCATCGCTGGGCCCGACTCCTCCTGGTACGACTCGATCCAGTCCTCGGCAGTCGTCTGCAGCGCCGTGTTGGGGTTTTTAACGGCGTCTGCGCAGAGCCATCATTACGCTCGACGGTCAGTTCCGCACCTCGCAAGGAGGAACCGCCTGAGCAGGAAGCGGCGCGACGCACTGAACAGCCCGTTGTCGCCCTCGATCTTGAAGTCCTTCCCCGCCTGCGCCCTCTTCGCCGCGGGCGGCGCCTCGTCCTCGTCCTCCTCCGCCGCCGTCTTGCGCTTCCGCGGCGCCGCCCTCCTCACGGGCGTCTTCTTCGCGCCCGCGCCGCGCTTCGCGACGGGTGCAGGGCCGGGAGACGTCCCCCGCGGCGCGCGCTTGCGCGAGCCCGTCTTGAGCGAGGTGGGGACCTTGAACTCCTCGTCGTCGTCCTCGTCCGTTGCGTCGTCGTGCGAGGTGCCCGCGTCGTCGTCGCCGTCGTCGTCGGAATGCGCGGCAGATTTGCGCTTGGCCTTGCCGGTGGAGGCTGTGCGGGTCGAGCGATGGCGGGTCGAGGAGGGGTGCGACGGCGAGGCGGAGAGGGACGGCTGAAGTCAGCGCGCGCTCGTACGAGGTGTTGGCAAGCCTGTAGACTGTCCTCCAGCAACGCAGCCTCCCTCCCCGCACGTTCCCACCTCCTTCCCCTCGTGTTCGCCCCACCTCACGCCCTCCGGCCCCTTTCCCTCGCGCCGCGCCTGCCAGGAACGCGCGCCATGCGCGCTGTGGCCGCAGAGAGAACGAAAGAAGTGAACGTACGGTCCAACCGCTGGATCTCCTTCCTTACGCGCCCGCTCGTCCTCCTGCCTGCGCGTGACGCCCCCGCGCCGTTCGCTGCGGGCGCGGGGGAGGCTGCGCGGTCTGATGCGCCCGAGTCGGAGTCGGACGAGGGCATTGCTGGTGCTCCTGCCAGCGTGGGTCGGAGCGGAGAGCGTGGTGCGGAGGAGAGCGTGGAGCGGCGCGTCGACTCATGAGGACGCGTCGAGGGGTTGACATCCGTGTACGGGCTGGGAGGGTGCAGGGGCGTGTCCAAGGCTTTCGTGAGACCTACAGAGCTATCTCTCACGCGACCAGCCTTTCCGAAGACGATGCCGCCCATTCCTCCCCTCACTCGTTTCGACTTTAAGGGGACAGAAGGAACGGGTTGCAACGCGCGAGTATACACACAGGGCAAGGCGACAACGGCGGGAGGGGCACAACGGATGCAGGTGAAAGTGGAGCAACAAGCGGGGAGAGGGAGAACAGGGCAGGGGAGACGGGGAAAGCAAGCGAGAGAGACAGGGACAGGGAAAGGGAGACGCGAACACACCGGGCACAGCGCGCGCCTACGCCACCTTGCGCACGACGAGCGCCACGAGCGCAAGCACGCACGCGACGACCGCGCGGTCGACCCAGCTCGGCGGCCCGCCGCCGGCGCTGCCGTCCGCCGAGAGCTGTGCGAGCGCCACGCCGGGCGGGAGCGCAGGGAGCGCGTTCGCTGCTGCTACTGCTGCGGGCGCGCGCGGCGGAAGGTGCGCGGGCGCGAGGCGCGGCGCGCCCGGGGCAACGAGCGGGCCTGCGTGGGCGTGCGCGTGGGCATGCGCATGCGGGGGCGGGGAGAGTGTGTCGACGGGTGGGCGGGGCGCGCGGGGCGTGCGCCCGGAGGAGGAGGAGCGCGCGGCGCGCGGCGTGGGATGCGAAGGGGCGGGTGCGGAGGGGAACAGCGCGGTGGGCGGGGCGGAGGAGAGCGAGGCGGCGGTGGTGAGGGAAGAGTCGGCGTCGAGCTCATCGCCTGAGTCGGGCGGGGCGGGCGACGGTGCGGGGGAGGGGGACTCGCTCGAGGCGGCCGTCGTCACCTCCGGCCCCGCCGCCTCGACGGGGATCACCTCGAGCATCCCGCCCATCTTCGCCGGCTCGCTCCCATCCTCCGTCTCCGTCTTCGCAGGCCGAGGCTTCTCGGGCTTCAGCGCTGCGAACGAGCCCTCGTCCGCAGCGTCGAACCCGCACGTCGCGCACTTGTGCGCCCTCGATGCCGCAGCGAGGCGGCGGCGCTCTGCAGGCGGGGCGTCGAGGGAGCCGACAGCTCCTTTGGGCTGTTCATCCAGTACGGGCAAGCGAAGTGCGGGGGAGTTAGCGACTGCAGACGGCTCAAGCCGGCGCGGAACGCACCTCGGTCTCGAAGAAGGCCATGATGGCGAGGAGCGCCGTGCGGATGCCCCAGCTCGGCTGCCACGTCTCCCTGAGCGCGATACAACACCGGCACGAGCAGGCTCGGATCAGGTCTGCGCTTCACGGGACGGGAGCGGAGCGGACGCACGGGTGGAAGCTCGAGATGGAGAGGCAGATCTTCTTGTTGACCTCGAAGCGGCCCGAGGGCGTGAGCATGTACACCTCGGGCGGCTTGAACGGGTAGTCGCTCGGGAGCTGCGCGCGCGCGCAAGGTCGTCCGAGGTCGGGTCAGCGGGGGTGGGGGGCGCGAGGAGGGGAGGATCGCAGGCGCACAACGAGCTTGCCGTGGTAGACGCCGCCTGTGTGAGAGGGGAGATGGCATCAGCACGGCTACACGCGTGCAGGAGGGCCACGAGCGTGACAGCGGGGCGGGGAGGGGGCGCACCGTTGTAGTCGCTGCCGCGCCGCGGAGCGTGAAGTGCCACTGGAAGATGTCATCCTGCTCTCTCGAGCCGGTCAGTACGTTCCACCAAGCAGCTTGTGAGCGTGGGAGCGCACCTCGAGCGGCTGAGCGGCGTAGTCGGCGCAGTCGTCCGCCTCGAGCTCCTGCGCCTCCTGCAGAAGGCGCCGTACGCCGGCAGAGCGGATCGGGCGTGGTGACCGCGCAGCAGAGGTCATCGCGCTGGTGAAGTGAGGGGGAGCGCCGAGAGCTGCGCGGGCCGGGACGCGACCGCGACAAGGCGCCGAACGGCTTGCCCAATCTCACGAAAGGTGCACAGAAGAGCACTCGAGCGTCGATGCGAATGCATAGCAGGGGTATATCGCCAGCCCGGGTATCGCCTCGTCCCCGTCTGAGCCCTCACTTCGCCTCCTCCTTCGCCTCCTCCTTCGCCTTCTCCTCCGTCTTCTCCTTCTTCTCCTCCTCTACCGCCGTCTTCTCCGTCTTCTTGACCTTCTCGAGCGTCTCCGGGTCGTACCCCCACTTCTTCAGGTCCTTGACCGTTTCAGCCTCGTCGTTCTCTGCGAGCGCGGGCGGGCCGGCTCAGCACTGCTGCGAGAACAGGAGCGAGAGGAGGAAAGAGCGCACCGGTCTGCAGCGTGTACAGCCCGACGAAGCCCTTGAACGTGAGCTCCGTGGCCTCGTTCGTGTCGAGGTACATGATCACCTCGTCCCACTGCTCGTCCGGGATCTCTGCCCTCCCCTCTCCTGGTCAGCGCCGCATGGCGGGAAGTGCGGAAGAGAGAGACATACCGTCCCCGTTGGTCGCCTTGCTGAAAGCGTTCATCGCGCCCCGGTCAAACGACGCGACCTTGGCCTTAGCCTCGTCGTCGCCTCCCTGCGCCGCGGCGGGGATCTTTGCATACGCAAGGAAGACGCTCCGGAGGGTGTGGTAGAACTGCGTGCTCTCATTCGGTCAGCGCGGCGGAAGGAGAGGAGAATGGGAGAGGGCGCACCTTGTCCGAGAGATCCCCCTCCGGCGTGAAGAAGACGGGGTTGGGCGGGACCTCGGGCGCGGGCTCGGTCACAGTCTTGGTAGCCTCGACGTCGGCAGCGGGGGCGGCGGGGGCGGACATGCTTGTGTGTGGATAGAGGCGAGGCGGAGAGCGCGGGGCGATGAGGAGAGGCGGGCGAGGTGGCGACGACGCGGGAGGGTGCGCGAGGGCTTGCTAATGCTTGAAAGGGTGTCTAGAGGCTTTACGAGCGAGTCTAGCTGGACCGTGCGAGAGCGACGTGAGATGGGCAAGGTCAACCTGCGGACTCTGCGCTTCCCCCCGGCTCACCTCCGCTCCGGGGGAAGATTGCAAGTACAGAATACGGGGATGGCGAGCGGCGCACACGGGCCAGGACGGGAGGAGGGGTTGGGAAAGCGAAGGGATGGGGTACTAGTGGACAGGAAGGGGTGCGAGGGACGTGAGGACAACGGACGGGACGAGGCGGCGAGGAGGAGCGGGAGGAACGCGCGGGGCGGAGGCGCGGCAAGGAGAGGGAAGATGAAGCGAGGAGGTGGGGCGGGAGGCAGGCAGGCGGTGGGGCGGGCAGGCGGTGGGGCGGGCGGTGTTGGAGGCGATTACCCTGTATCGCACGCGGTGGGTACCAGTCAGCGGGATGTCCTGCGGCAGAGCGCGAACAGGAGGACGCTGCAACGCACGGATGAACACGCCTCTCTCGCCGCCGCCTCTCCTCCGGTCGAGGTGGTCCATGCCGAGGAGGTCCTCCTCGGCCCACTTGTGGTCCGCGAGGACATCGTCGTCCTGTATCGGCGCGGGCTGCTTGTAGACCGCCGGCTGCACGATCGCAAACTTCATCTTGGCGAGCTCCTTGTCCGACGTGCCCGTCCGCGCCTGCAGCCGCTTCTTCGTCTCGCTGAACGGCTCGCCCTGCACACGCAGCACGAGGTGTCAGCACACACTCGATTAGGAGCGAGAGGGGGAGAGGACGCACAGGTCGCAGGACAAAGCGGAAGGGGATCCCATGCGCGCGCGTCGGGTCCTTGTTGAAGTGGTACACCTGGACGACGCGCTCGTCGTCGTTCGCGTTGGCCTCCTCGAGCGCGACCTCCTCGGCGTAGAGCTCGGTCGCCTCGGGGACGTCGCGGACGGCCTCGCTGCCGGTGAAGATCTTCTGCGCGCGGCCGTGCAGGACCTCGAACAGGCGGATCTGGCCCGCGCCAAAGTCCGGGTTGAGCGTGACGGCCTTGCGGAGCTGGTCGTTCGCGACGTCGGCCATCGACGTGTTCTTCGGGAGGAGGAACTGGTGGACGCCCTCGTCCTTGTTGGTCGGGCCGACCCAGGTGATCCGGAGGCTCTTCTTGGTCTCGAGCTCGATGATCGACACGTCGAGGAGCTCGTAGTAGAGGAGGTTGCAGTTGGTCGCCATGTACCCCGGCTGGATCAGCTCGGCGACGGTCGAGTTGGCCTGCCGGCGGACGACCGTCTTGGGCGCGCCGTTGGCGCCGTTCGACTGCGTGAACCGGAGCTTGAGCGGGTCGTGCTTGAGCCGCTTGCCGACCTCGTGCGCCATCTGGTCGTACGTGTGCTTCTTCGAGAGCGTGATCGAGAAGTCGTCGTACGCGCGGTCCGGGTCGTCGAGGTACTTTGCGCGGAACGTGACGAGGACGCGGTTCGTGAAGAAGTCGTACATCTGGAGCGGCGTCTGGAACGCGAGCTGGCGGTCGCCGTCCGGCTGCGGCGGGTCGTTGATGTCGACCTGGAAGCAGACGATGTCGCCGTCCTGGATCTCGCTCTGGAGGAACGTCGCCTTCATCTTCATGAGCTCGATCATGTTGGGCTTGATCTCCTCGTAGATCTTGAGCGGCGTCGTCGGGAGGTACGCCATCCGCTCGTTGATCTTGCTCGCGAGGTCCATCACGCGCATGTTGCGGTGCACGTAGAAGTGGCCGATGCCGGCCAACGTCTGGCGGTTCGGGTCAAAGTGCTTGACAAAGACCATGATGGGCGGCTCGGCGCCGTGCTGCGCGGCCCACTTGCTCTTCGTCTCGGGGTCGATGTGCTCGAGGTACAGCTTGAGGTCCTGCTGCCGGCTCGCCATCTTGTCGCGCACCACCTCCATCGTCATCGTCGGGTCCTGGTCGCTGACGGGCGCGTCGGGCCGGACCGTCTTGTTCTGCCGGTTGACGAGGACCCAGAGCCGGACGTCGTTCGGGTCGAACCCGTGGTCCTTGGCGACCTGCGCGCGGAAGTCGAGGTACGGCTGCGCCTTGGCGACGCGGTACGTCGGCAGCTCGGTCGCGGGGACGGTCCGGTCGTCGAACGTCGCGAGGTCGAAGCCCTGGTGCTGCCGGAACGTCGCCTCGGTGATGACCTGCGCGTGCGCACTCGCTCCATCAGCACGCGGTTTCACACCGGTCACGAAGAGCGGGAGAAACGCACCTTGGCCGTGAGGTACAAGTGCTGCTCGTCGCGCTCGCGCTTGCGCTGCTCGGCATCGCGGCGCTCGCGCTCGAGACGGGTTCGGAGGTGCTCAGGGACGTCCTCGGTCGAGATGGGCTTGAGGACGCTCTGGACGCGGCTCGCGCGGACGTACACGAGCATGTACGCGTTGGTGAAGCGCTTCATCGCGCCCTTGACCGGCGGCTTGGCCCCTGTTGCTGCTGCTGCGGCTGCGGGGGCTGCTGCTGCTGGGGCGGCGCGGCGGCGTATCCGTTCGGCGCGAGCGGGCCCTCGCCGCCAAAGTTGTCCTCGAGGACCTCGCGGTCCGTGACGGGGACGACGCGGTCGTCGTCGAAGCGGAGCCAGCGGCCGTCGGGCGACGGCTTGATCAGGACAAAGTAGTGGCCGCCGTGGACGTCGCCCGAGTGGACGAGGACGCCGTGGAGCTTGTAGAGGTGCGACTCGGACCGGTCCGCCTTGGCGTCGAGGTACGGCTCGAGGTCGATCTCGAGCGGGAACTCGTGGCGGTCGTTGATCTTGACGTTCTGGTCGCGCTGCATGTCGTACTCGAAGCGCTTGAGCTGGAGGTGCAGCACGGGCGGGAACGCCTCGAAGATGACGCCCTTCTTCGCGTCCTGCAGGCCAAAGCCCTCGGCGTTGTACCGGTTCTCGCCCTCGAGCGTCTCGACTTGAATGTAGTCCTTGAACGACTCCTCGAGGTTCCGCAGGTTCTTGACGTTGAGCTGGATGTCTGCGCGCGCATCCTCGTCGTCAGCCTCGGCGCCTCCGCAAAGAGAGCGGCCCTCGGAACGCACCGTAGAACTCCTCGCTCCTGGCGCTCTCGTACGGGATGTTCATGCACTGGATGTAGCTCTTCATCTTGCCGCAGAAGAGGCGGTTGATCGCGCCGTCGGCCGCCGTGCCCTTCATCTTGGTCTCGAGCTTGTCGCACAGGACGCGGTTGAACTCCTGCACGTCGTGCTGCAGGAAGGAGTCGAAGCCCTTCCACCCGAACGACTTGGTGAGCTCGGTCGTGCCTGCGTGCGTGCTCAGTCGTCAGCGCGAACGTGCAGAGGAGGGGATCGGGAGCGAGCGCACCGACCGACGAGTCCGACGTCTGGAGGTTGTAGAAAACGCGCTGCAGCGCGAGCGGCACCGTGTCGGTCGTGTCGTCCTCCGTCGGGATCTGGTACACCGCCTGCACACGTCGGGTCAGCACCGCTCGGCGGAGAAGAGGAGGGAGCGAGGACGCACTTCTCGGAACTGGTTGGTGAGGAAGAGCGACTGCAGGAGCGAGTTCATGTAGCACGTCGCGCCCTGGTTCTTGAGCCCGACGTGGCCCGTCATCTTCTTCGAGTCGTAGCTGCGCGCGCGGTCTCATCAGCGACGTCCTCTAGAAAGAGGAGGAGGGTGGACGCACTTGTGGAAGTTGTGCCACAGGACGCCGGTCGGGTCCTTGAGGACGCGCACAAACGCCGTGATGACGGTTTCGTCGTTCTCAATGATGGGTTTGGTGCGGCCCTCGGAGACGGAGAAGAGCTTGCGGAGCTCGACGAAGCGCGTGAAGCCCCAGTCCTGCTCCTCGTTCGTGAAGCGGTGGTGTGCCTCTGCACGAGCGGGATCCTCCTTGTCAGTACCATCCTGTGGGCCAAGAAGGTGGGGACGCACGCGACTGGATGTAGACGCTCGGGTCGTGCGGGTTCGAGATGGCGAGCGCAAACTGCGCGCAGACGTGCCAGCCCTCGCTCGCCTTCTGGTCGCCGTAGTTGAGGTACACCGAGACCATGTCGTTCGCCTGCCCGTTCGAGTTGCCCATCGGAAAGAGGAGGATGTTCCTGCACGCGGTGGGGACGCGAGAGCGCGTGCAGCAGCGTCAATATGCGGTCATGCACTGCCCCACTCGCCGCACGGCTCTGCCCATGTCGAGGAGCAAGGCCGCGAAGAGATGCGCGAGCGCGAACGCACCACTTGTGCCCGCCGCAGCTGAACTCGGGGAGAGCGTCTTCTTCTCCATGCGGCGGTAGTCCTTCAGCGGCCACTTGAACACCTGGAAGTCGTCGACCTCCTCGCCCATGTCGGACAGGTGCTTCGCCGCGAACGCCTCGTCTGCGGGCGAACCGACCCGTCAGCACTGCCCGAGGGAGGGGAGAGAGGGGGAGAGCGAGCGCACAGTCCTCGACGCTGACGGGCGCCTGGGCGGCATAGTCTACGTCCATGGCGCCCTGCTGGGGCGGGGGCGTCGGCGCGGCGCCCGGCCGCCGCGCCGGGTGGAGGGGGCGGGGGCGAGATGTTGTGCACGGGGGCGTCGTCGGGCGAGGGCGGGCCTTCCATCAGCGGCTCCTGCGCGCGTGCCACGAGGCGGTCAATACGGTTCAGCCTGGGCGGGGGCGGGCGAGGCGGGGAGAGCGAGGGCCGGGGATGACGAGAGATGAGAGGGGGACGGGGCGCGCGACGGGGGTGCCGCGGGCGGGGGTCTCGGGCTGGGGAGAGACTGGGCTGCGTACCATGCGCTCAGCAGGCGGGGCGGGGCGGGGACGGGGCGGCGGGCACGGGCGTCGGGCCGGTGAGGGGGAGGAGGAGGAGAGCGCGCGATGGAGGGGCAAGGGCGCGGGAGGGGCGCGCGGCTTTTGCGAGACGGGCTCGTGGGGCAGGGTGCGCGCTGGTAGGTAGCAGCAGGGACAGCACGGCGCAGAGCGGGAGAGGCGAGCCCCGAACCCTCAGCTTCCCCCTCGTCCTCGTCGTCCCCGACCACAGCACCCGCTCTCGCCGTCTCTTCCAAGGCTGCATACTCCCCAGACGTGTCCCCAGGCACTCGCGAGCAGCCCACCCCATCCCGCCCCGCTGCAGCCCGAGAGAAAAGCTTCCCCTCACCCGCTCGAGCCGAGAGAGTGGGATCCCTAGGCCTCGTACAACAGCCTCTCCCTTACGCCAGCCTACTTCATCCCGCCCGCGCGCTGCACCTCCCTCGGCCAGTCGCGCGCCATCTCCCTGCTCGCCGCCGGCATCGGCAGCGCCTTCACGCCCGCCAGGACCTCTCCCTCCTCCCTTCCAAGGCCCCGCTTCTCCCGCGCCTGCGCCTTCCAGCCCACCTTCTTCAGCGCGTCAGCGACGCGGACGAACGCACCCGGGGCGCCGGGGACCGCCCGCGGACGTAGAGCACGTTGTGGAGCGTGTCGATCCGCTCGACGAGCAGGTTCTGCGTCGTCACCTGCTTGCCGCCCATCCGCCCCGCCATCTTCTTGCCCGGCCACACGCGGCCCGGGTCCTGCGCGCGCGGAAAGAGAGCGGCGTGAGCGTGCGCTCGAGCGAGAAGGGCACCGCTCCTGCGCGAGGAGGAGTGGGGGAAAGCGCGACGCACCTGGTGCTGACCCGTAGAACCGTGGCTACGGTGGCTGACCGAGACACCGTGACTCGCGCGGAGACCGGCAAACCCATGCCGCTTCATCACACCCTGGAAACCCTTGCCGATCCTGTGCGCGCTCTCCGGGTCAGTACATCGCGGCGAAGGCGAGGGAGGAGGGGCGGAGCAGGACACGCACGAGGGCGCAGATACATCGACGTGCTGCCCCGGAACGAAGTGCGCGGCGGAGATCTCGGTGCCTGCGATTGTGGAAGCACGGGATGGGGGAGGTCATTATGAGCGGGCGGTCCAGCCGAAGAACGAGAGCGCCGCGCACCTGCAGGGACGACGGCGTCCTCGGTGACCTCGAACTCGGCGACACGCATCTTTGGCTCCACGCCGGCCTTGCGGAACTGGCCGAGGAGGGCAGCGTTGGCGGTCTTTGCCTTGCGGGGCGAGGTCCCGACGATGACGGTGTGCCGCGCGGGGGTCGTCTTGGTCGCGGGGTAGGTCTGCGACGAGAGGACCTGGGTCGCGTCGAGCTGCGTGTGCGGGTGGGCGGGCTGTGAGTTCCATCAGGAGGAGGACGAGGAGGAGGGGAGAATGCGCACCTCGAGGACGGTGACGGGGATGCGGGTGCCGTCCTCTGCCCAGAGTGCGGTCATGCCGTGTTTCCGGGCCAACACGCCGGTGCGCTTGGTGCGGGGCGTCCAGGCGGGCGAGGCGGCGGTCGCGAGGGAGCGGAGGGGGGAGGAGCGGGCGGCTCCCGGGGCGAGGGTGAGCAGCCGGAGGGAGCTCGTGAGCGACTGCATGGCGCTTGGTGGCTCTAGCGTGAGTCCAGGCGAATACGCGCTGGGCGGAGGAGACGACGACGGATGGACGCGGTCCTCCTCCTCGACCCGCGACCACTTCCCAAGAACCATGGCACAGGCAACAGGTAAGGTCTTCCTCAGCCCAGACTAGTCTGCAGCCTTACTAACGACTATGCGTGCTCGCAGAATCGACCGCGGTGCTCTTCTCGCTGATCGGGCAGCAGCTCAAGCTCGACACGCTCGAGCAGACGCAGCCCTACCTCGACCAGATCGCACAGCTCGACACCCTCGAGGAGGTCCGCTTCGGCGGAAACACCCTCGGCATCGACGCGTGCCAGGGCATCGCCACCGCCCTCGAGCCAAAGCACCGTCTCCAGGTCCGCACGCACCCCTCCCCCTCGCCCTCGTCACTCAACCTCGCACTGACCACGCGCACACTGCCCGCAGACCGCCGACTTCAGCGACATCTTCACCGGCCGGCTCATCTCCGAGATCCCCCAGTCCCTCCGCGCCCTCTGCACCTCGCTCCTCACCCTCCCGAACCTCGTCTCGCTCGACCTCTCCGACAATGCCTTCGGCGGCCGCAGCGCAGAACCCATGTCCGTCCCCTCTCCCTCCTTTCCCCTTCCCCTGCCCGGCAGAGGAGCTGACCTGCCCGCTCCCGCACGCAGGCTCGAGTTCATCGGCAACGCACCCGCGCTCGAGGTCCTCAAGCTCAACAACAACGGCATGGGCCCGCAGGGTGGAGAGATGATCGCCGGCGCGCTCCTCGAGAACGCCAAGAAGGCCGAGCGCGAGGAAGGAAGAGCAAGCTCCGCGTGCTCGTCTGCGGTGCGTCTGCCGTTCTCTCCCCTTCTTGCTCGCTTCCGGGCGATTTCCCGACGGTACTGATGCCTGCAGTGCGTCGTACACAGGCCGCAACCGCCTCGAGAACGGCTCGGCCCCGGCCTTCGCCGCCGCGTTCCGCGCGCTGACGACGCTCGAGGAGGTGCGGATGCCGCAGAACGGGATCCGGCCCGAGGGCATCGAGGCGATTGCGCACGGCTTGCAGGCGAACAAGGGCCTGCAGGTGCTTGACCTGCAGGACAACACGGCGACGGAGAGGGGGAGTCGCGCGATTGCAGAGAGCTTGCCTTCGTGCGTCGTTTCTCCTCCTCCTCCACCCATCCGCCCTCTTTCTGGGTCTTTCCCCATGCACCAAGGCCGCGACGCTAACACCTGACCCCGGGCGCAGCTGGCCCGCCCTCCGCGTCCTGAACCTCTCCGACTGCCTCCTCCGCCCTCGCGGCGGCCTTGCCGTCTTCCGCGCGCTCTCCTCCGGCTCGAACCCGTCCCTCGCGGTCCTCAAGCTGCAGTCGAACGAGCTCGACGCGGCCGCCGTGTTTGAGCTCGCGCGGGCGCTCGACCAGCACGGCGAGAAGGTGACGGAGGTCGAGCTGAATGGCAACTATGGCGAGGACGGGAGCGAGGAGCAGTATGAGAAGGTGCGCGAGGCGCTCGCCAAGTGGGGGCATGAGGAGGCGCTGGATGAGCTGGATGAGCTTGAGGAGCAGGAGGAGGAGGAGGAAGAGGAGGAGGAGGAGGAGGAGGAGGAGGAGGAGGAGGAGACGGCGGAGGAGCGCGCGGAGGAGGAGGAGCCGAAGGAGCCGCGGACGGAGGAGGACAAGAAGGACGAGGACGAGCTCGCGGGCCTGATGGGCAAGGTCGAGATCAAGTAGGCGCAGCGGGGCGGGAGGCGGCGGGACGAGGAGGGGGGCCTGCAGGGGCGCAGCTCGCAGTGTGTTTTGGTGCTTCGTATCGGTTTCGCGCGCAACTCGCATCGTCGTGCATACGTCCTGGGGCTCTTGATGCCTCGGCGAGCATTCTGGCGCGACATGGCACGCGTGCGCGCCCCGCCCGCGCCGCTCTCGCTCCTGCCGCTCACCCGCTTCCCGCTCGCACGCCTGCTGGCTGCTCGAGCCGCTTGCCAGGTCTGCGCATAAGCCACACAGACCTCTCTACAGCTCGACCAGGCCATCCAGCCCGTGCGTGGCCCGCTCCACGTCCTCATCAGCTGCCCGACTCACCCGCTCGTCTCGCCGCCCGCAGGCCTCGCGAGACCGTCGAGATGATTCCCGAGCTCCCGGTTGACGTCTACGAGGAGATTCTCGCCGAAGACGCGCTCAGCGACGCCGACCTCGCCGACGTGTGCCTCGTGGGCTCGCAGGACCTCCTCCGCATCGCCCGTCGCCACCTGTACCGCGGCGTGCGGCTCGACTTCGTCCGGACGGCCTGGGGAACGTACAAACGGCCGACCGGCGTGTGGAGGCACCGCAAGGACCTCCTCAAGGCCGAGTCCGTCCTCGCGCATGATCACCTCGCCGCTCTCGTCGAGTGCGTCTGGAGCAACGACTCTGGTGTTGGCAGCCAGCAGTCGACCACCGATAACCTGCGCGAACAGCGTCATGTCTGGGATCAGCTCCTCTCAGCGTGCGGTCAGTTGTCCTGCCTGCGAGTCACGCGCAACAGCAGCGATCATGTGTTCGAATCGCTCGCCGCTGCGCAGCACCAGTTCAACGACGTCGGGTCACTCCCCCTCTTAACCAGCGGACTCGAGTTCCTGAAGACACAGAAGAACCTGCGCCGCCTTTCCTGCTCGACCTTCAGCGTGCACTCCCACCAAGACATCGGGGACGTCCTCGCAGTGCCCTCCCCGGCCGAGCCCTTCACGGCACAGCTTCAGGTACTCGTGATAGAAGCGCCTTCAGTGCGCATGTCCCCTCCACTCCTCGACTACATCACCGCTTCGTCGCGCGAAAGCTTGACAAGGCTGCGGCTCGACTTCGACCCGTCCGTCATTTCCGACTTGTCAATGTTTCCCAACCTCGAGCACCTCACCCTCCAGGTCGATTTGTACGCCTCGCGCACCTCAAACCGCCCTCTTATCCTCCGGGACAGGATCCCCTCGGAACTCCCCAGCATGCTCCGATCCTGCGCCCCGACCCTCCGCCGCTTCAGCATCTTCAGCTTTGCTGATGAGGATATATCGTTCATGGCGCACCTTTGCATCATGCGCTCCCTCCCTAAGTCGCTCCGCCGGTTCGACCTTGACGGCGAGTTCGACCTTGTCCGCTTCGGAAACCTCCTCTCTCCCGAGACGCCGCCTTTCCTCCGCGTCATCCGATGCTTGAACACAATGCAGACGACGGAGCAGCGGCTCAAGGTAGTCCAGTGGTGCGAGCAGCACGGATTCCGCGCTGTCGACTCGGGCTTCCTGTCCCGCTGTGCGTGCCCTCTCCCCCTTGCCATCTCGAACTGTCTCGCTGACCTCGTTTTCTACCCTTCGCAGCGTGGTAGGATCCCCGTTCGTCCCTTGACCTGACACCGCCTCGGTCCGCTTGCCTCGCTTGAACTTGAAATGCACCCTTCATCGAGTCTCTCTCGGCGGCACCGCGTCGGAAGCCCGCCGCTGGTCTTCGTGGCACAACTAGGGGAGGAAGAGGAAAGTACAGCTGCGCAAGCGTTGTCGTCGCGAGTTCCCCCGACCTCCGCTCCGAGGTGATGCCCTCACTTGCCCGCAACCTGCTCGCGCGATGTCGTCCCCGTGGGAGTACTACCTCACGCCGACGCTCACGCTCTCGCTCCTGCTCGCCTGCGAGGCTCCACCCTCGCTCTCGTCCTGGCTCGCGGGGTGGGCGCTTGCCCTCGCGCGCCCGGCGTTGTTGCGCGGGACGCTCGAGTGGGAGCTCGAGCGAGAGGGCGCGGCCGGCGGAGCGAGCGTAGGGACGCTCCGGGTCGTGGACTATGCGCGCTGGAAGGCGCTCGGAGGTGCGGAGGGCACGGTGCGTCTTCATCAGTCGTCGAGGGAGATGAGGAGGCGGAACGGGTGGTGAGGGGTTCGGGGCGGGTGTACGCCTGTCGGGGGGGCTTGCTGTTCTGGGCACGCTGTCCAGCAGCCCTTGCCAGCGTCTCCGCTGCGTGCGCGAGCTGATCCTCCTCGCTACACAGCCCCACCTCCAGACTTCCTCCCCGTCATGCAACAAGAACGGCTACGAGCGCCTCCCCTCCTCTGCATCAGACACCGTTTTCAACGCCGATGCCACCGATGAAGATTCCGAAGAGACGGAGAACCTCAGCCGCCTAATCGCCTCTCTCGAGGGTCTCGCTGTACCCTCACCCGTGCGTCCCGTACCCCGCTCGTTGACGTCGCCCCGCTGCTGACCAGCTCACCCGCGCGCAGGAGCACGACCTCCTCCTCCGCTCCCTTACGCTCGTAAACCGAACCTACGCGCTCACCGCCGCGGCAGTCGACCGGGCGGCAACGCCCTGCACTGAAGACGGGAGCGCAGACCCGCAGCTGCGCGAGTTGTGGAGGCTGCTGCGGCCGGAGCGGGACTGGGAAGGGGTGCGCGGGAAGGAATGGCAGGAGGTGCGTCTCCTCTCACTCCTATCTTGACGCCGTGCTGATCTCGTGCGGCGCACAGGTGGGCTTCCAGTGCGTCTCCTCCAATGTTGTGCGTAGCTGAGAGCTGGACTGACCCTCAGACGTGCGCAGAAACGTCTCCCCCGCAACGGACTTCCGCGCAGTCGGGATGCTCGGGTGCGCCTCGCGAATCGCTCTTTGGCGCTTCGTCCGGCGGCGGATGCTGACGTCGCCGTATCGCTCGACCGTACAGGCTCGACGCGTTCTTGTACTTCGCGCGGACGTATGGCGACAGGGCGGCTGAGATGGTTGACGAGAGCGTTGGGGGCGGGGAGCACTGGTGCGTTCCTCTCGCGCCCTTCCTCCTAGGGATCACGTGTGAAGCAGTCGAAGGCGCCCATGCTGATCCTGAACGCGCACAGGTACCCGCTCGCGCTCGCCTCGATCCACATGACCGCCTTCGTCCTCGACATGGCGCGCAGCGTGCGGTTCCTTCCTCCCACCGGCGCCGTACCCGCTGACAACCTTTGCACGCCCGCAGCGCGACCTTCAGCTCCTCCTCCTCCGCTCCCTCCCCTCCCCGACGCCGTCATCCCCCTCCCTCGACCCGCTCCTCGCCCTCTCCGCCTCGCTTCTGCACCTCTTCCACACGCACTGGCTCTCGCTCTCGCCTCGCCCAAGCGTGATGCAGTTCGAATCGGTCTCGAAGGACTTCCAGGCGCGGGTGCGGCCGTGGGCACGGCGCGGGGTGGTGGATGGGCGGGCGCTCGGCTGGGCGCGCGAGGGCGAAGGGGCGGTCAAGCTCGAGTAGGGCCGGGTGTAGAGATCCGAGTACCGGTGTATAGACGCGTGTTGGATGCACTACTAGCGCTGTTGGACCATCGGTGGAGGGCGATTCGGGTGAGGAGGAGCTGTGCGTGCCGTGCCTTCACATCCCTCGCAGCGGCGCTAATTCGCTCTATCAGCACACGCGTCCTCTACAGCATGACGCTACTGCCGCGTCCTCCTTACCTTACAGCCACGGGTTCTCACTGGCACGCGGAGGGTTCGGCGATGTCCCCACTTCCTCGCTCTCGTTTCTCTCCCGCCCCTACATCTCGCCTGCCGCTTCCAGCTGTCCCGGGATACGCTCGTACAACTTCTCTGCTCCGAAGCAGGCTGCTGCTGCGCCGCAGGACACCCCCGGCCGCCTTTTCTTCGACCGAGCCGCTCCACCCTCGTCGTCGCCTCCTTCCTCTCCCTCCCACCTGCAAATGTCGGCTCGGAGGTTCGGCAGCGCTTCGTCAAGAGCGTCGGACCAGGCGCAAGTGGCTCCCTGTCGACGCGCGAGGAGCGTGGGCGCATCGACGACGTCCTCGTCGGTTGGCGACACCCGCAGCTGCGCTCCTACCTCGCGCACTTCTTCGCTCAGAACGCGACGGACCGTCAACGGCTCCTCAGAAGTACGAGGAGTGGATCGCCGAGATCGAGGAGGCGCGCGAAGCTGTCGGCGAGGAGGAGCTGTGCATCCTCCATTCTCCTTTTTCCCCGCGCGAGCCCCAGCTGTTCCGCCATAGAGTAGCAAGGAGCTCGACCTCGCGCTCATCGACGACCTGCGCAACTACGAGATCGTCGAGGACGAGCCCGCCAGGACGGCGAGACGAACATGCGCGTCGATTCGGTTGACGGCGAGACGCTTGATGGCGTGGAGGCGCTCGACCACGGCGGCTTTGATCACGCCACCTTCAGCGACGAGTGCGACGCGGACGCGCACAACGCGAGCACCGCACCCCCTCCCCTCCCCGCGCTCAAAGGCCTCAAGTTCCGCCGCCTCTCGCGCCACGAGATCGAGGAGGCCGAGCTCCGCGACGCGCAGGCGCGTGCCGATTTTGAGGCGCACGCGGCGCGCAAGCGCAAGGCCGAGCGCGAGCGTAGGGCCGCCCGCAAGGACGCGTGGGCGCACGCGCGCGTGAGGAGGGGCGCGATGTGAGGCGCGCACGGGTACGAGCACGTAAAGCGTCGTTGCGGGCGGGGCTAGGGGGGTTTTAGGCGGGGCGACGGCACAAGGGGAGGTGCTACAGTATGATGCGAAGGGGGAAGATGCACGGGAACGTGAAGGGGGGGGGCACGGAGGGTAACGACAAAGGGTACGGCGAAGGAGGAACTGTACGAGGAAGGAATGCTGTACGGGAGGGGGCGCGACCAGGAGACGAGGGGGGCGCACTACGACACGAGCGGCAGGCCCGACGGGACGGGCGCGGTCGCTTGTACGGCGACGGGGAGCGGCGACAGGCGCTGCGGGGTCGTCGAGTTCGAGTCGCTCGGCGGCGAGGACGAGCCCGAGCGCGACGACGACGCGCTCGAGCTCCCGCGCGGCGACGCAAATTTGAAGAAGTCGGCCGGCGCCGCTGCCCCACCCGCCTGCGATGCCGCGCCGAGGTGGAACCGGTAGCGGTCGAGGAAGTTGCTGAACTCGAGCGCGTTGCTCGGGCGCTGCATTCCCGCCGCCGCAGCGCTTGCGCCCTTGAGTCCCGAAGACCCGGCGGGGCTGTCGGGCCCGACGCTCGTTGCGTCGCTCTCGGGGCTGCCGAGGAGGCTGCTTGCACCGGACGACTCGCTGCCCTCGCGGCGCGAGTGCCCGCGCGCGGTCGAGATGGACGCGAGCGACGACGACGACGAGAGCATCGAGCTCGTCGAGTCGGTCGTCACCGGGCTCCACGGCTGCGTCGGGTCCTCGTCGCTCGTGTCGGCGCGGTCGGACGGTGGCGGGCTCCGCAGCCTGCGCCCGACCGAGGGAACGGGCGGCAGCGGCGATGTCGAGCGCCCCGGCGAGCCCGCCGGCGACTGCCCCGTCGGCGGGGACGGCGCGGGTGACGCAAAGGGAGAGTTTCGGCCGCGGTTCTCGCGGAACGCGGGCGGGACGAGCGGCGAGAATGACGTCCCGCGCGGGGAGGTGACGCCGAGGCCGTTGCCCGACGGCGAGGAGGCGCCGCCCAAGCCAGGGTACGAGTTGAAGCGCGTGTGCGCCGACGAGAAGCCGTGCATTGTCGCGTCCTGCAGCGGGAGGTACGGCAGCCCGCCAACGTTGTTGCCCGGCGGCGGCGACGCGCCGAAGAAGTAGTTGCTCGACGGTGGGAGCTGCGGGCTCTGCGGGCGCGGCGGCACCGACGGGAGCGTCGGCGAGAAGTACGCCTTGCTCTTGACGGGCATGGCCGACGCCGCGCTCGGCATGCCAAAGTCGGGCTGGAGCGCCGCGTGCGGGCCACCCGTCGGCGAGCCGCTCGCCGTGCGGTGCGAGTTGACGGGCGCAGACATGGACGGATCGAAGACGGTCGCGGGGTGGCCGTTGATGAGCTGCAGCTGCGCTGCGTACTGCGGCGGCGAGACGTTCGGGAGGGGCGGCGCGCGCGGGCGCTGCGGCGAAGTCGAGACCGGGTCGAAGAACGGCTGCGTCGTCGCCTGGGGAGCGTACATCAGTACTGTGTTTCGAGAGAGAAAGAGAGAGGGAGAGAACGCACGGGACTCGCGAGAGAACCCTCCGGGAACCTCGGGATCGCCTTGCGCTCCTTCATCCCGCCCGCGCCACCCGCACTCGCGCCCGCGCCCGCGCCGCCGTTGCCCGACGAGAACATCTTGAGCGAATTGCCGAAGTCGTACCTGCCGCTGAGGCTCGCGGAGGGGCCCTCGCCGCGGACGTTCGTCTCGGAGAAGCTCCTCGACTCGGGCCCGAACCCGAGCCTAAGCCCGCGCCCCGCCGGGAGGCCGAGCGAGTTGACCGCGGGGGACGCGCCCGCGTCGCCGCCCGCCGCGTCGTCGTCGTCGTCGAATGCGTCGTCGCGGACGAGGCGGTCGAGCTCGCGGCGGAGGTCGGCCATACGGTGTGCCGCCTGCCCGGCGTTTGTCACGCTCCATGCCGTCTTGCGCTGCGCCGCCGCTGCGGCAATGGCGCCTGCGCGCGCGGCGGCGGCCGCAGCCGGGGCGAGCGGGACGCGCTTGAACTCGACGCGGTAGTTCTGGCCGTCGTTGTTGTCCCAAATCTCGCGCCCGCCGACGGTGTAGCGCACGGCGAGGTACATCGTCTTGTGCTCGATGTGCGCGAGGAGGTCCTGGAGGCGGATCGTGAACGCGAAGCGGTCGGCGACGCCGCCGGGGATCGACTCGTGGTGCTCCGCCGAGACCTCGCTGACGGTCTGCCAGTGGTCGAGCGTGAACCGGACGGCGACCCACTTCTCGAACGCGAGGTTGCGGACGCGCACGATGCCGCGAATCGACTTGCCGTCGGGCGTCATCGTGAGCGACTCGACGTACGCGTCGCGCTCGAGGCGCGACTGGGTCGGGAAATTCGGCAGGACGAGCTTGACCGTGCCCGCCTGCGGCTGCGCCATCGCCGGGAACGGGAACGACTCCGGCTCCTCCTCAGTTTCCGTTTCGATGGGGCTGCCCGAGCGCGAGACCGCGGCGGGCCGCTGCTGCGCGAGGAAGTGCTTGACGTGCTCGAGCTGCGTGTCAAAGTGGACGTATTTCGGGCAGACGGGCGTAGCCGGTGCTGACCGCGGCTCGGAGAAATCCCGCCTCGACGTGTCGGTTTTGAGCGACGGGCGAACGAGCTCACCGCTCTTCTTGCGGACCATGAGCGCGGGCTTGGCGAACACCAGGTCGTCGGTGAGCGTCGGTGACGGGACGGACGACGACGAGCTCGACGAGGGCTCGCCGAAAGGAAACGCGTTGTGGAAGACGGACACGCCCGATGCTCGCGGCGTGTCGTCGCCGCCCGGCGTAGGCGTGAGCATGCTCGGCGATGATGATCGCGGCGAGACGGCGTCCGACGACGACGTCTCCTCCTGCGACGACGGGCCGGGGCTCGCCGGCGCACCGCTCGCGTTCACCGCCGCGGGCGTGAGCGCCGTAAGCCGTATCCGTCGCTGCTGCCGCGGGATGGTGTTGAACTGCGGTCCGCCGGGCGAGCGAGAGCCGTCGCTCTGCGGGCTGCGGCTGCCGGGCGAGCTCGTCGAGGAGGTGCTCGCCATCGGCGAGCTCATCCACGAGTACGCGCGGCGGCCGTTCTCCTTGTCCGGCGTCGCGGGCTGGACAAAGATGAAGCTGCTCGTGCTCGGGATCGGGTCGGACGAGTGCGACCGCTGGTGATGCCGTGCGGGGCGCTTCTGCTCTGCTCGCGGTGCGGCGGCGGCGGCGATGCCGGGCGAGGGCGCGGAGAAGTGGGAAGGCGGGGCGGAGAAGGACATCGTTGCGACGGGCGAGGTGGACGGAGACGGGCCGACGTAGGGCATGTCGTGCGGGCGGGAGGAGGAGGGAGTCGAGGGGAAGGACGCCGAGGTGGGGGAAACTCGAGTTCGGGCTGCGGCTCGCCCTGCGCACGTCCGTGCCGCGTCAGTCACGCACTCGTACGGGCAGAGAGAGAACAGCGAGGACGCACGGGGTTCAGAAGAAGTCGACCTCGGAAAAGGGGCGACTGAGGCGGTGGTCGGGCGATAGCAAGTGGGCGGTGCTGACGGACTGCATGCGCATGGGCGGGATTGCGATCGGTCAGCTCTTCGCCCGTATGTGCGGTGAGGGAGTGCGCAGGAGAGCAGCCGCGGTCCTCCCGGCCATGCCGAGGCCGAGCGCAGTCGCCCAGAAGACGCCCGCGAGCGGTTCGACCGGCCGCATCGAGCTCGAAACGGCGCTCGCTCCAACTCCG